>JABCMJ010053482.1:0-22199 GCA_014822125.1 Arbutus unedo | reverse complement strand
TTTGGTATTAGAGGTGCTACCACGTCACATTCTTGGATGGTTCCATTATATTATCGGGATTTTGGCGTGACAATTACCCATACTCTTTTAACAAATCCTACCATATCCAGTGCTAATTCGATTGCACCGATAGCATCTAACCATATAACATCAAACATTGTTCATACCCCTCCCACATCGCACTCTACTCCAATTGGACCAATACCATTTGAACATAGAACCTCAAACGTCGTTCAAGAACCTATTATTCTAGCACTGCCCACCACCGCTAGACCATCTCGTAGTCGTCGACCACCTTCCCACTTGGCTGATTATCATTGCTCAAGTGCCACTCATAGTTCATCGCCTCTCCTGTCTGCCTTCTCGTCCACAAGTACTCCTTATCCTCTTCATCACTTTCTTTCTTCCTTTAATTTTTTTGTTTAGCACCGCAATTTTCTATCTGCCATTTCCTCTCTCGATGAGTCATACCTTTTCTCATGCTGTTAAATTACCTCAATGGAAAGATGTTATGAAACAAGAAATAATTGTCCTTGAGACCAACAACACTTGGGATCTTGTTCCCCTCCCTTCTCAGAAAAAATCCATGGACTGCAAATGGGTTTACAAAATTAAGTATCACTCTGATGGTACCATTGAACGCTACAAAGCCCATTTGGTGGCTAAAGGTTTCAATCAAGTTGAAGGATTGGGTAATCACGATACCTTCGCTTCTGTTGCTAAGCACGTCATAGTTCGTGCTATTCTTTCTCTTTCCACCATTAAAGGGTGACCCTATATCAAATGGATGTTAATAATGTCTTTCTACAAGGTAATTTAAAGGTGGAATTTTATATGACACTCCCACCTAGTTTCACTTTAAAGGGGGAGATGTGTGTTCGCCGTCTAAACAAATCCATTTATGATTTAAAATGGGCCTACAGACAATGGTTTGCTACATTTTCAACTGCCTTATTGGATACGGGTTTCACTCAATCTAAGGCCGACCATTCTCTGTTCACTCCCGAATTATATGTTTTGCTATATGTTGTCGACATAATTCTTTCAGGCAATGATGAGTTGGCCATTCAACGTATCAAACATTTCCTCTGAAACCGTTTCTCCATCAAGGATCTCGACAAATTAAAATATTTTTTCTGTACTGAGGTGGCTCAATCCCGCACAGGGGTTTTCCTTTCCCAGCGCAAATGTATCCTTGATATTCTTTTAGACATTGGCTTACTTGGTGGACACATTTCTCCTTTTCCCATGGAGCAACATTTGCGCTTAACACCTACTCATGGTGCCTTATTGCCTGAGCCTACTCTATATTGACGTCTCCTGGGTTGCCTCATTTATCTCACTACCACGCGCCCCAACATCAACTATGTAGTGAATATCCTCAATCAATTCATGCGCTCTCCATGTAGTGCTCATATGGATGCTACTTATCGCTTAGTTTGTTATTTGAAATGTTCTATTGGAAAAGGGATTTTCTCTCCTCTTTGAGTTCCCTTGACTTATGGGGCTATTTTGATTCTGACTGGGTTGGTTGTCCCGAAACTCGCCGCTCCACCACTGATTATTGCACTTTTCTTGGCTCTAATATTCTCCTATGGAAATCTAAGAAGCAAGCTACTGCTTCTTTCTCCTCCATTGAAGCCGAATATAGTCATCGCCACTCTAACTTCTAAATTACAGTTGTTGAGAAGTTTATTAATGGATCTTGGTGCTCCACACCCTGACCCTATTACTGTGTATTGTGACAATCAAGCTGCATTGCATATTGCCTCCAATCTTGTGTTCTATGAGCATACCAAGCACATTGAGATCGATTGTCATTTCATTTGTGAGAAAATTCAATCCAACCCAACCGTGTTGCGTTTTGTACTTCCTTCTGCTCAACTAGCTAACATTTTCACTAAGCCACTTGGCAAGGATCCTTTCCACCTTATGATTCGCTAGTTGGGCGTTATTTCCATTCACGCTCCACCTTGAGGGGGGTGTTAATGGAGACCATATCCCGGGATTTCTTTTTGTATCTACTTTCTTTTCCTACTTGATTTATTTCCCACTTTATAGCTTGATAGTTTCATTATATAGTTTGTTAGTTACCTAGTCTTTAACTTTTCTTGTAATTTTCCTTTACTCTTGCCTTAGTTTAGGCAGTCAATTGTGTAACATCTTTACATATATTCAAAACATTCCTTTTTGTCTCTCCATTGAGGAGAACACCAAAATCTGCCTCTATGATTTTAACATGTCTGAATATGAAGAAAATAACTAAATAAGAAAATTTATTTTTGACGTGTGTTCAACCGTTAAGTATAGTTTCATTGTTCGGCCATAGCTAATAGAGAATTTTATTTGTTCGGTATTTTAGTGCAGTTAGTTATATATAGATATAGAGATTAGTTTCACTATTCAGTTATAACTAGATTTTATATCTATTAAGTGTGTTTAACAACCACTTACAGGATATATAAGTTTTACTATTGAGCTATAGCTAGATTTTTATCTACTAGGTGTGTTTTTAACAACTACTTACAAGATAAGTTTCACAATTCATCTACATATGGTATTGAGTTTTATCTACTGTATGGTCTTTGAAATTTTTTTTTTTCCACCGGTTGAATTATTTTTTACCTCTGAAAAAATTGTTGAAATTTGTTACTAAAAAAGTTGCCAGCAACGGGACATGAAAATGGCGTCCGATCATAAGTGGTGGTTGGCGGCGGCGGCGGTGATCGGACTTGGTAGGTGCGGAGGAGGGTGTAGCAAACAGTGAGGGTAACTTTGAGATTAACACTTTTTGTTAAGAGGATTAGACTTTAGGCACTAAAAAAATAGAGTGATTTTATGTGACCCTAAATAAATTCCCCTCTAGTCTTAATTTCTAACACTGATTTAAAAAATTAATCTACTTTGGAAAATATCCTCATCATCTACAAACCTTAATCCTAATTTCTTTCAATACTCGGCGCACCATCTACTGTCGTTATTTCGTCCCGAACCGTGACTATTTTGTAAAAAGACTAGCGTATTATCCGTGCCTATGACACTACTAATAATATTAAATTCATTCTAAGATTCTATTTCAGTTATTATCATTTTGCATTGTATTTGAAGAACCTCATACAGTCTTGTATTGTAATATAAATTAGTTCGCACCACGCAATATTTTCAAAAAAAATACATATGTATTATATATTAAAAAGTAAATATTTATATAGGGGCCGGTTATAAAGACACAAAAGAAAATACAAATTTTGATCCAATATGTAAGCCATTGATTTCAATAGTTGAAATTCAAGTGCAATCATACTAGAATAGAAAAAAAAAAAAAAAAAGAAACCCTAAGCAATAATATTAGGATAGAAAAAAAGGAAACCCTAAATCACAATTCCCAAAATTACATCTCTATTGGTGGGGAGTTCTATCTTTTCATTTTTGTTTTGGCTCTTATGGCTTGTACCTCGAGTCTCTTGATTTTTGTACTCTTGTAGGTGAGACTTCATTGATTTCTTTCTTTAGTCCTATAACCTGAGAGCAATTCTAAGATCTTCTTATTTGTCTTGTCTGTCAATTCTAAGATTTTTGTCCAGTAGTGGCAAATATTACCAATCTAAAGTAAAGTAAAATATTATTGAACTTTTCTAAAATTATTATCCATGAATATTTTATATTTTATGCAGATGGAATGCGATAATGCTTTAAATGATCAAGAAGTCCTAGAGTCTTTGGGATTGCTTTAAAAAAGTATAGTTAATTTAGGGTTACCCTTTTTTGGAAATTGTGGTTTGGGATTTCCTTTTTTATCACTTTTAATTTCAGTTTCGATATTGTGTCAATATATATATATATATATATATATATATAGAGAGAGAGAGAGAGAGAGAGAGAGAGAGAATTATGAGTATTAATGTAGGTTTTTATTACTTTTCTAAAAATTTTGGGGCAATAAATATTACTTACGATTGTTGTGTAACTATTTTTTATAATTAGCCTCAACCGTTAGATGAAAATGATCACAACTATTATTGTAAAAATATTTTTTAAGAATTCTACACCGTCCTAATTTGTAAGAATAAGTCTACTAACACATCAAGTTATACAAAGTTATTAAAATACCCTTCTATTAAATAATTTTTATTCTTTTCTTATATTTAAATTACTTTACTGCCCTCACAATTAACTAAGAATAAATTATCTTTATTTTTTATCTTTAGTTAATTTTTTTTGTATTTATTATTTTTGCGTTATTTTTTATGATTTATTTAATCGTCTCGACGAAAAAAATCTACAAAATTATACTTAAAAACTAAAAAAATTTACTAAAAATAAATAATAAATTTAAGTGAATCATACCTGATTTTAAATTCAGAAACATTTCTATTTTTTTTTGTTTGGTAAATAAAACATACCCCCACGTAAAAGGGAAAAGGAGTGAAAAAGGGACATGTGGACGCGAGGGTGACAAATGGATGATCCAAAGTTCTTAGACATACGCTCCATACTTGTTGTGTTATCGTCAGTTTCAACCAAATTCGTATACACAACTTCCTTTATCGTTTCTCACGTCTATTCCTCTTCCACGGTCTTCCTCTTTCTATATCCCCACACAATCCAAAACCAAACGATCGAGAAAATATGCCCATTTTCACTACAACATTGGGATCCGCCTCGGGCCTAGCCTTTCTCTCTCATCTCTTTACAGGTGACCATCACCATTCTTCATCAGTTTCAGCTCTCACAACACCCTGTTTCAATTTCGCCAATTCTTTCCGGAGTTCATCCATTATCAGAAGATACCCGCTGCATATTTCAAAGGTCTCGGTGTCCGGAGATGCCAAAACAGAAGGCTTCGAGCAGGCAGCCGACGCCAGGGTCACTGAAGACTCGTCGACAGCCTCGCCCGAGAGCATCAAACAGAAAAGGGTGCGTTTTCATTCTTTTCTTATTATCACTAATGGTATGAATTCCTTCTACTTTTTGGTTTGGTTGGTAGTTACACTGAAGAACATGGAGAAATACGTGTGTTTGAGTTTGGCCTCTCTCCCCCATTTTAAATTTGATTCTAATTTCTCGATACATTTGTGGGTCGAGTAAACAAAGGCAGATAAACATTTGTGGGTCCATTCTCAGAATGATTCTAGTTTGGGTAAATTTCACCTACCTCCCTGAGGATACTGACAAATGCACACACTGCCGTCCCTTGCTTTACAAATTATTTCTCCAGAACCCCCTGCCGTTAATGACCATCCATTGACTGTTAAAAAGTGCTGATGTCACGCTCCCAAATTTTCTACCAAATTAGTGAATTACCCCTCCCTGACTAAAGATATGTGAACATGTACCGGTCGCATGCTTAGGGTGAAAAGCATGATCATACCACATTGTTGCAATTTTAAACAATTGACATGCACATAATGAGTATCAGAAATAATGCCCATGCACATTGCTGCAGTTTTAGACATTTCCATTGCCATTTCCATACCACAAACAGGAGTTTTAAACATAAATAAAGCTGTCCATTTCCATTTAATTTCCATTACAATTTACAGCAGAAAACAATGCTATTCCCTTACTTGCAATTCCCTAACGACAATGCGATTTCCATTTCCATTTCCATTCCATTACAAAACCACATGACTTGAATGCCCAATATGTTCCCTCTAGTTCACTACACAAAAACCCAACAGGTTGTTAGTATATGGTTCACTGCCCCACTGAGAAGCGCTACAACTCCGTAGTGCATTTGGCACACTCAAATTGTGAAACCACGACTATCGACACAAAATTAAGGCTCAAATCTTATCAACAAGAAACCAATCACTACTTTGTAGATATATGTAGGTAAGAATGTGTATATGTAATTTAATAATGCTATTAAAGAACTGTACCACTCTGCGGAGTTGCAGCGACCTTAGCCACCGGCGTGGCTTTGGTCACCGGTTTTGACTCCGCCACAAGAAAAAGAACGCTATCAATCCCCTGCACTGAAATCCTACCATCCGTATAAATATCCGGATCAAACAAATAAGCCGACGCATTGCCATCTACACACTACACTGACCCATCCACCTTCTCCGGCAGCCGTTTCCATGGCTTCATCATTCAGTGCCAAAACCGTCAAAATGTACCCTTCTGATACTAATTTTCCCATCTCCATTATCAAGGATCTTCCACACTTCATCTTCCTGCCCGGATCGTCATCAACAGTGATCTTCCTCCCTAGATTGTCGCCTTAAGTAAACAGGAAGGGCTTCAGTCTTCACACCTCGTCTTCGTGTACTTGTGGTTCTGATTTAGGGTTCCATCAGAGAGATTATGGAAGAGGTTGGAGAATGCGTAAGATCGAAGGAGAGAAGGGTTTGAGGAGGGTCTGAAGGAAGGGAAAGTGAGTTAGCCGTGTAATATATACCAAGGGCAAAATGGGTAGTTAACATAAATTTTAACACTGTTAGAAAAAAACTAACAGCAGGGGGTGTTGAAGGAATAATTTGTAAAGCAAGGGCGGGAAGTGCATTTTTCAGTAACCTGAAGGGAGGTAGGTGAAATTTATCCTTCTAGTTTTTATACATTTTTTTCTAGAACAAGTTAGAAATTCGCCTCGAGAGAATATTTATAAGACGACTCATCTTACGTCTTATCAGCAAGCCATCATATGTACTGCTATTTTGCCTAACTTAATTACTTTAATTATTTTTTATGTTGATTCAAATTTTTTTATATTTGTTAGTTTTACATCAAATATTTTGTAGTTTATTGGTTCTTCTTGCAATAATGAATCTAAAAAGTATAATTATGTTTAAAAGCTAAAAAAAAGTTCACTAAAAGTAAAAAATAAGTCTAAATAGATTATATTTTGACTTATTTTTTGCCTTTTCGGAATTTTTTTTTATTTTTGAACATAATTTTTTATTAATCTAAAATCTCTTTTCCTGACAAACCAGTAAAAGACAGAAAATAAAAAATTACCAAAAAATTCAAATAAAGAAAAAAAATACCAGATAATAATCTAATAATTACCACGGTCTAAATAGAAGAAGATAAAAAAAAGAGAGGATGACTAGAATGAGTTTAAGTTTTCTCTACCGTTTTTGCAATACGACCTTTATTTTGGAATTTTGTCAAAAAAACACATATTTTGCAAAACAAATATAAGGGAAATTATTTTAGCACTTGCCCTTTATTCAAATATATACCTTCCTTTGTAAAAAACATGTATTCTGCAAAACAAATATAAGAAAAATGATTTTAACACCCGCCTTTAATTCAAATATATACTTTGTTTTTTCTCTATCTATGTTGAAAATTACCTCATGCGTGGAAAAGGAAGGGGAAAATTCACAACAGTTATTAAAGGGGTAAAAATTAGTAAGTGGGTGTTTGGGAGACTTTTTTCTCCTTGAATTTGGATTCTAGATTGTGATTATGGATTAGCGGAGCATTTGGGACTAATTCTTAGAATTCATTCTCCCAAAATGTATTCTCAAAACATGCATAAAGAGTCACAATCTAAAAAGTAGATCTAGAGGTGTTTTTGGATTCTGATTGTTTGATGACCATTGTACGCTTAATCTTTCCAACAATTTACTGACAACATCCAACGTTCATAGTATTTTGTATGTCATGTACATGACAATGCACCGAAAGGTGAGAACATCTTTTGTCATTTATTTTGATTAAAATTTGAGTATTAAGCTTCTTTATAATTATAGTACTACAATATTGGATTAAATTTTGAATATAGTATATCATTTAATTAGTATGTATATTTAAACGACATGCATAACATTTGATTAATTATTAAAATGCCTACGCAGAAAATAACCTCTGTTTTCTTTTATCAACACACAAAATAACCTTGTATACATGTAAGAAGCAATAACAGTAAGGGTATTATGGTCAAATTACCATTCTCAATTTAATAATCTGATTATATTCCCATATGCTACATAGACTCGTAATCTATTTTTCACACTTTTACCGAACACTTCCACATATTTTGATTATGGGTTTTTCACAATCTAGAATCTACAATCTATTAAAAAAATCTCTGCCAAACTCCTCCAAAAATATGGCATGGAGATTGAGATTTACTGGCATCATGGTAGGAAGTAAAATATTCACCGACATGGGGAAGGATTTTTTTGCTATGACTCTTTTTTCGTGAGTTGCACTTTTTGGCAATCAAAGTAGCCACTCATAGTAAAATGACTAGTTCGTTTTGGAAAACTTGTTGCATCTTAATGGCATACTTGCATCGTTACTGTTTGGTCTTGTCAGTCGTTTTTCAGTTCGAAGGTTAGCGATTTCATCGTGTGGTAATTGAATTATATCTTGGAAGTAAAATGACTCTTTCCTTTTGGAAAACTTGTTGCATCTTAGTGGCTTACTTGCATGGTCAGTGGTCGGTCTTATCAGTCCTTTTTCACTTTGGAGTTCAGTGAGTTGCACCTTTTAGTAATTGAAGTAGTTGCTCAGAGTAAAATGACTAGCTCCGTTTGGTAATTAGTTGCAACCTTAATGGCCCACTCACACTCGGTGCTTAGTCTTGTCCATCCCTTTTCACTTCGGAGGTTAGTGAGTTGCACCATTCAGTAATTGAAGTGGCTTCTGAAAGTAAGGTGACTAGCTCCGTTTTCAAGACTAGTTGCTCCTTAATGCCCACTTACATGCTGAGTGTTCGGTCATGTTTGTTCACTATGGATGTTAGTGAACTGCATCTTTTAGTTATTGAAGTAGCTCGTCAAAGTAAAACGAGTAGCTATTTTAGAAAAAACCTAATTGCACCATTGTCAATGTTTTTAGAGCTTAAAGGTATTTTGTCACCGTTTATACTTGATTCCATCTACGTGTACATGATTTGCCCCTTATTTAAATGCCAATCTCCTTACCATGGTATGTAGTATTTTGCCCCTTTAACCATTACAAAATTTTCCCAAAACAATCATAAGTTATTGGTGAAGGGTAGTTTGATAATTACACATGGACAAGGAACAAAATAATTGTGCATTTGGATATAATGTGAGTGTTAAAATCATTTTCCTAAAGAAAATAGCGTCAATATACAAGTGACTATTTGCATTAGATTGACAAACTAAACATATAAAAATTTCAATGAACAAAAGGGGTGGCTAACTTATTCGGAATCTTCTTTCACCTGCCATGATTCGTACTAATTTCCTATTGGTGACCAGTTGCATGCGAGATATGTTATAAGATTAAGAGTGACAAAAAAATGTATTATCGGTAGTTTGTTATCTTTTAGCCTACAAACGATGAAGAATAAGAAGAGGGCAATTGAATCAACCAGGGCTACCCTTGTTAGCCACCGTTTTATATTTTCTACTGAGAGATTAAGGGGTCAAATCTTACGAAAGGCAAGAATTGAGTATTAGTTTCATGCATATGAGCCTTCCGTTTGTTAGTTTATTTCTTGTCCGTATGGGGCTATTTCTTGGGTAACCTTTTATCGGGCTTGATTTAGTTGTTTCGAACCTCACATGAGGTTGTGTGCCATTATTGTAAATTTTTAAATGTTATTTTCCAACTGCTTGACATAATAAAAAGAAGAAAAGCAATTAGATTTTCGTCCTAAAGTTCTTTGCACTATTATTTGTATTGAGCTATGGCTGGAACTAGACCCTTTATTGATTGAAGAGAGAGAGAGAGAGAAAGAGAGAGAGAGAGAGAGAGAGAGAGAGAGAGAGAGAGAGAGAGAGAAGAATAAACATATACTTTTCTCTACAAGCAAGTGGCTCGCCACATGAATATTTCATTCCTCCATTGGGAAACATGAAGTTCTTCATATGAAACTGTTGTTCTGGCATAAACAGTCATATTAATTAGTTACATGATAGCGTTCCATTGGGGATGAGAATGACATGCACGCGGTTGTGTAATAGCCTTCACAAATAGAGAGAGAGAGACCCCCGGGGCGGGGGGGGGGGGGGGGGGGGGGGGGGGGGGTGAGGGTGGTGGAGAAGAATGGTTAAAATAGTTGTATTGCTGAATCCATCTCTCTTTGTTCTGGGGCTGTCGAACAAGTCAGGGAGGGTGGTCACATAGTGTCCAAAACAACTTTTGGGGTTTTATTGGGGAATACAAGTTTGCCTTATAATGTCAAATATATGACTTGTGCAATACCTTACTTCTTTTTTTATTCAACCAAGAAATGGAAAGCGGGTGAAACATTTGGTAGGAAAATATGTTGCATCGAAACAAATGGAGTATAAGAAGACTTATATTTTTATCACTACACCTATTTGTGAAGTACGTTAAATTGTTAATGTGGTACATAATTTGCCCTAAATCTCATCGGATTTAGGGAGGCTGTAGTGCATTTTCCTGTAGTACACGTGTAGTGCGGGTAAAATGACATAGTTTTGTCTTCTTTGTCCTCAAAACTACATTGTTTTGACCCCCATGTATTTTAATAACAATTCATGTGATAAGATAAAATGATGTAGTTTTGAGGACAAAACAAGTAAAATTATGTCGTTTTGCCCGCACTACATGAAAGTGCACTATAGCTCCTCCAAATCCTAAATCATTGCCCTCAATTCTCACTTTGCCTTCTTCACTCTAAAATGTGACACTCTAGACACTTTCAAGTCTAGTTCCAACTTCCCATGTCGACCAAGACTATCAAAAACGCAAAAGCAAGGGCTAAATTCTTTCAAAACCCCTTAAAAAGTTTAAATTCGTTTTGTTAATACCCACACCTCCATTTTCGAAAATAACCCTAAACCACCATTGGCGCAACAACAATCCCTCTCCTTGCGCCAGTCTACTACTGCTAAAATCGACCACCTTCTTTAAATATATGCCTTGAAATTTCTCTTAGTTTCTGGTATTGGATTTGAAAGATAAAAAATGTGTTTTGAGGGTTTGTTAATCATGCCCTAATACACAATGAATATATAAGGTGAGATTGAGTGCAAAGGAAAATGACCAAACAACCCTCATACCCTATTACTAAACATGGATACGTGCGAAGGTATGCTCAAGTTAAAATTCTACTCGTGAGCGTTATGGTATATGTACTATGAGACACTCCCCATAAAGGTGGAAAATAAATATCACAAAGTTTCATGTTGCTGCACAATAACTCTAATCTTGGTTTGAACAATGATTTGGTGAAAATATTAGCTAACTGAGCTCCGATAGGCACAAAAGGAACCATTCTCTACCTTTTTCGGACAATACGATAATCCAATTTAATATGCTTAGTTCTCTCATGAAATACAGGGTTTGAAGCAATACGAAACGTTGCCCGATTATCACAATACATAGGTATAGGTATTTGCACACCAAACACTAATTGCTCAAGTAAATATCACTCATACAATCTCACGTGTAGTGTGAGGCGTGACTCTATACTCAACTTGTGCACTAGACCTTGCAACGACCGTTCATTTCTTCCTTTTTCAAGTGACAAGTTTGTCACCAATAATAGCATGCCGTCGATCGTCTATCGGATGGTGATTCTGCCCAATCAACACTAGTAAAGATCTAAACATGCAGATTACCATTAGATTGGTAAAACAAACCACGACAAGTATGGGGCTTAAGATACTTCACAATGCAAAGGAAAGCTTCCCAATGTAGAAGACGAGGAGCTAACATTAACTGACTTACTATACTAACAGCAACGAAGATATCAAGACAAGTAATGGTGAGGTAATTGAACTTGCCAACCAACCGCCCATACCATTTCGGACGAGAAAGAATCTTCCCCTGATCAATACAATGTTCGAGATTCAGCTCCATAGGTGTGTTCATAGGCCTCGACCCTAATAATCCAGTCTCCTCTAGAATATCCAATACATACTTTCTTTGTGATAGATTAATACCGTGCTTGGAACTTGACACCTCAATAACCAAGAAATGTGGCAACTTACTCAAGTCTTTGGTATAAAACTGACGTTCTAAAAACTGCTTCAAATCAGTAATACCTTGCCGATCATCCTAGTGATGATATCATCCACATACAATCAACGGTATTTTACCGTGATCCGAGGATCAATAGAAGACAGTGATTAGAATGAGTGGGACCCATACCAAATTGTAAGACACAAACAATGAGTAAGTAGTATATTTTCTTACTACTTAGCATTGCGACCAGACGATAACAATCCATTGATTTCTGTAATGCAGTATAATACGTAGGTGTAAAAACATATAAAAAGGGCCTCAATACTTTTCCCATGCATTAGTGCAATAGTAAAACAGTTTCTGTAAATTTTCTTTTTCAAATGAAGCTGAATGCTCTTGATGTATTATGTGATCTAACACTACATCTCTACAAAGAAGTAGAGGTCTGCTGATTGGGAGGCAGCAAGGGTTTATAGCGAAAAGGGATTGATCCATGAAGGTAGGATTCAAGGCTTTAATGGAGGAGGGTTGCTGATTCGCTTCTACTCGCTTGTTGGTTTTCTTCCCTATCCCCAGTTAAGCCCATATCATTCATGCAAAGGTACTAAATGTATTCTTTCTAGTTCAGATAGTAATCCTAAATTGAGCTCTCTTCCTATTGTTCTAATTGCTAGTAACATTGCCTTTGTGTACAATAAATTCAGAAACTTGCATTAACTCACCTGCCACAGGATGTTCTTTTTCCATTTTCCTTATGTTATGGTCCATAAAACATTCTGAATGACATCTAACCTATAGATATTATTTTACCTGCTGCATTTTCTTCACAGTGCAAATATTTTTTCTTTGCCTTTTAGGTTGATTATTTTCCTATTTGTCATGAGTTTATGAAATAGGTTTTCTATGTATTCTTCTCCTTGCACAATATATAGAAAAAATTAAAAGTCAAATAGGGGATATATAGATCAATTACCAATACGCATTCCTAAATTAACTACCTAATCAAATCCCATACAATTAAGTCCCTAAGATTACGTACAATCAAATTTCTAAGATTATATTATACGATCATATACAATCAACACCTCCCCTCAAGCTAGAGAATATGTATCATGTACTCCCAGCTTGCTACAGATAGAATCAATGACAACCTTTGGGAGAGCTTTGGTGAAGATATTTGCAAGTTGAGAACCAGAAGGAACAAAAGGTGTAGAGATCTCCTTTGACTCTACTTTAGACCGAACAAAGTGATAATTAATTTCAGTGTGTTTGGTTCTCTCATGAAAGACTGGATTACTGGCTATATGAATAGCAGCTTGATTATCACAATAAAAGGCAGTAGGATCCTCTACTGGAATCCCAAATTCCTGTAACATTGTGTGTAACCAAGTTAGCTCATAAGTAGTATGAGTCATTGTCCGATACTCTGCCTCGGCACTAGAACGGGCTACAACCGACTGTTTTTTACTTTTCCAAGTTGCAATAGCTAGTGGTAAATTGACGATCCATAGGAGAACCTGCCCAGTCAGCATTTGTATACCCTTCAATACGGAGATGTTCAGATGATCGATAGACAAGTCTACGTCCTGGAGCATTTTTAGGATACTTCAAGATACGAACTACTGCCTGCATATGGGAAGCTCGAGGATGGGTCATAAATTGGCTCACAATACTAACTGCATAGGAGATATCTAGATGAGTAATCGTGAGATAAATGAGTTTGCCCGCAAGTTTATAATATATCTCAGGATCATCTATCAACTCACCATCTTTAGGCGTCAACTTTAGATTAGTTTCCATAGGAGTGGCTACAGGTTTAGAACCAAGATAGCTGGTATCTCTTAGGAGTTTTAAGAGTGTACTTCCTTTGCGATAAACTTATGCCTGCTTTGGATCGCGCAACCTCAATGCCAAGAAAATACCAAAACTTGCCCAAATCTTTAGTATGGAAGTTACAACCAAGATGACGAATCAAGATTTGAATCCCAATACTATCACTGCCAATGATGACAATATCATCCACATAAACCACGAGAATCACAATACCACTGTTGGTCTTTTTAAAGAACACTGAGTAATCAGCTTAACTTCGAGTCATGACATGAGAGACAATGGAGTTACTGAACTTATTGAATCAAGCTGGGGGAGACAGTTTGAGACCATATATAGATTTGCGAAGATGACACACACACACACACACACACATACACACCCTTGGACTCAAAACTGGGTGGTTGAGCCATATATACAAGTTCAAACAAGTCCCCATGTAGAAAAACATTCTTGACATCAAGTTGGTGGAGCGGCCAATCAAGATTTGCAGCGGGAGAGATAATAATGCGAACCGAATTAGCTTGGCAACTGGAGAAAATGTCTCAGTATAATCAAAGCCATAGATTTGAGTGAAACCTTTAGCCACAAGACGAGTTTTGAGCAGATCGACAGTGTCATCAGGATTTTGTTTGACAGTAAAAACCCAACAACAACAAACAATATGAGTCTCAGAGGGCTTGGGAACAAGAACCCAAGTATGATTCAACTCCAATGCATGCATTTCTTCCTCCATAGTGGAGCGCGAGCCAAGATAAGAGAGGGCGTCCTGGTAAGACTTGGGAACAACAACAGAGGGTGGAGACACAGAAAATGTTTGGAACGAATGGGATAAATGATCATATGAAATGAAGTGAGAAATAGGATGAGAAGTGCAAGTACGCTTACCTTTTCTCATAGCAATAGGTAGATCAAGATCGGAATCTTGTGAAGGCGGATCCGCGGATGGCAAGGGAGATGGTGGAGGGGAATGAGAAGTGTCCTCAGGAGCTACAGACGTAGGTGGATGGTGTTGACGTCGACCATAGATTTGAGTGACTGGTGGGTGAGTTGGAGGAAGCACGGGAACATTTGAAGGGGCAGTCTCAGAAACATCTGTGGGTTGACATGACTCAAAGAGGATTGGATCTTATAAATGGTGACCTTCTGCGGAATAGGAAGGCAGAGTTTCAAAGAACGTGACATCATCACTAACAAAGTGCCTCTGTAACGAATGACTATAGCACCTGTAGCCTTTTTGAGTGCGAGAATAACCAAGAAAGATACACTTATAGGAACGGGGATCCAGTTTATCACAACCAGGGTGTAGATTATAGACAAATGAAACACAACCAAAAAGTTGAGGAGGAAGAGGAAATGGTTCTATGCTAGGAAACATAACTTGAAAATAAGATTTGCCTTTCAAAACCTGAGATGCCATTCGGTTTAAGAGAAAATTTGTAGTGAGAACAGCATCCCCTCCAAAAAATATGGGAATGTGCATGTGTAGCATAAGAGCACAAGAAATGGTAAGAATAGGACAATTCTTTCGTTCAGCAACCCCATTTTGTTAAGGAGTAGTGATACATGAAGTTTGATGAATAATGCCACGAGAGTCAAGAAACTGCGTAAAAGGATTAGAGGTGTATTCCTGAGCATTATCACTATGGAGAACAAATAATTTGGCATTAAATTGATTCACTACTTCAGCATAAAAAGACTGGAAGACAGTAAATAACTGACAGCGATCTTTAAGAACATACACCCAAGTCAACTGAAAAAAATCATTAATAAATGTGACAAAATATCGAGCACCATATAAACCAGTGGTTCGAGATGGTCCCCAAATATCAGAATGAACAAGAGCAAAAGGTTCCAAACTAGGTGGCTCGGTACGAGGAGGGAAAGAAACTCGACGATGCTTAGTAAGTTCACATGTTTCACAGTCAAACCTTGAGAAATCAGGTAATGACAGAACTAAATGCTGAAGATTGGTAGAGGATAGATGGCCAAGTCGACAATGTCACTGATAGGAAGATGTGGTGGAATGCATAGCAGACAGAATTCAGGTCTGAGGCGGCTGAAAGTAGTAAAAAGACCATTCTTCTTATATCCCCCACCAATCATTCTTTTCGTCTTTAGATCCTGAAACTCATAGTGAGAAGCATAGAGAGTCACAGAACAGTTGAAAGTTTGAAATGAATTTGTGAATTGATAACAAGTTGAAAGAGAATTCGGGTAAATATAGAACAGAGGGAAAAGTAAGACCAGGAGTACAATATGTGTCAATTCCATGAACAGGGGTTTTAGTTCCATTAACAATTATAACAAATGAAGAAACGAATGATAAGTGACATTAGACAGAAGAGACAAATTACCTGTCATATGGTCAAAGGCTCCAGAATAAAGAATTCAAGGGGTATGAAAAGAAAACCTAACGAGACGAAATGAGTGATGGAAGAAGAAGATGCATTAGCCTGTTGAAAAATTGAATCGTACTCGGATTTGGATATATAATCTGATCAAATTGCATTATCTTAAATGGAGCAGATGAGCCCAAGTTGGCATGCCATGAAGTCGCCAACAAAAATAAACAGAATGATTAGTCTGGTCACAATAAGTCCACCACTTGGTATCATGGCCACTACGATGGCTACCATGACAAGTACCCTTGACATCCATGGAAGTAAAGTGCAAGAAAGAGAACGAAAAAAGAATTGAGGCGAACAACACCACTGAGTCGATAAAAAATACCCAAAAATAGCACCAATAAATAGTACGAAGAAATCAGTATCAGAACGATCAATGAACAGTACAACCATATGAACAGATATCCAATTCCGACGAGATTCCGACAGTTAGATTTTCTGATAGTGAGATTCCAGTGAGATTTTTCGGCAGCGAGGTTTCCGGCAAGATAAACGCATAGAGCAGCAAGGGTGGAAGCTAGATTCTGTTGAGTTTTCTCGGCAAAAACTTCCTACGGGATTCCAGCGAGGTCAAACAAGTATTCGACGAGATCCGGTGAGATCAAGCAAGGGAGCGAGATAACGCAAAGAGCAACAAGGTCGGAAGTAAGATTCCGGCGAGGTCAGACAGGTGTCCAACGAGGTTCGGCGAGATCAAGAAAAGGAGCGAGAGGTAACGGATGTGAGAGGGAGGCGCACTCGAAGTGGAGAGATAGATATCGAGAGGTAGTGAGAGGGAGAGAGATATCGGATTAGGGTATTATAACCCATTTTGATACCATGTCGTGAGCGTTTATGTAATAGGTTTTCTGTGTATTCTTCTCCTAGAAGGAAGCATAATATGTAGAACAAATTACAAGTCTAATAAGAGAAATATGGATCAATTACCTATAGACATTCTTAAATTAACTACCTAATCGAATCCCTAAGATTACGTACAATCAAATCTCTAAGATTATATTATACAATCATATACAGTCAACACTATTTTATCAGTACACACTTGTAATATCTAAGGTGGACAAATTGGAATTTCAAGGGAACACGTTCATCTGATGACATTATGTTTCGTGTTAGAGAAAGTCTATTGAGAGTACAAAAGATGTTACCAAAAACCATTAATACCCTTACAATTCACATATTGGAGCCATACTTTCTTATAAGGTAAATTAGCGATCCTTATTTGCGTGACGAAAAGTCTAGAGAGAGCATAGTTTGTGAGCCAAGAGGTAAAAAGAAATGGTCAAACTACTCTTGCAAAGGTCCTTTACAAGAATAGTATTAGCGATAATAAATATCTTTTCTTGAGAAAAGTATAATTTATAGAGTAGGTTGGTAGAACACAAGCAGCCGCAACTATAGAACAACCATATTTATGAGGTATGATGTGCTATGTACTTTTTTTGTTATGACTTTTTATGGTATTACTAATGTAGTATTCTGGCTATTTGCACAGGTGTGTATATTGCATGTAGAAATCCTTCGAGTTGTGGTGGCTAGTCATAAAAGTGTATAATTGTGACTAGTTACAAAAAATGTGGCTCGTCTTCCATATGCTTGGTCTTTAATTGCTAACCTAGTGTTATTTCTCTATGATTCTATTTCATGCAGAGCCATCCAAAGGCATCAAAGATATTGCAGAAGCCCTTAGAGGTTCACTTATTTCTGTGAAGGTATTTCATTGTTAACGTGTTGTATTGTGTCAAATTCTATTAGCATGTCTACAAGTGAGCACTTGACATACTTTTGAAGTCCGGTGAATCATTCTTGAGTGAGTAATCAATATCTTCACAATTCAGTAATAGATGGTGAAATCTTTGTATAAACAAATGAACCATTCACGAAAGAAATTCGAGTACAAAATTCAAGGGGCATTCCCCTGAATAAACAAATGACTAGCATAATCAAAATCAAAATTAGAATGAGATTACTCCTGAGGGAGCTAAGATAAGCAATAGTAATGGCTACTGAGCTTAATGAAGCTGTAAAAGTAGAGTAGCATTATTTATTATATATTTATCTTTTAAGGATAGTGTAGTCTTTTTGTCTCATTAGGGGTTATACAAACCATGTTAGCCTTGTACTATAATTAATGGAATAGAACATCTCCTCTTTTTCCATCTTACATGGTATTAGGGCCCTATTGGTTCGCATCATCTACCTCGTTTGCATCAGCAACCCTAGATTTGAGATCGCCTCAAATCAACAAATCGTCTCTCTCTCTCTCTCTCTCTCTCTCTCTCTCTTGTTCTAGTAGATCACAACAAATCAGCAGACTCTCTCTCTCTCTCTCTCTCGTGCGCGCTCCCTCGTTCGCAGTACATCGCTGTGTATCAGTAGATCGTAAAGTTTGAATTGTAAAATTTGATTTGGTTCATGACACAAGGTTTTGAAAAGATCGCCGACGAGCTGGGTACCATTGTTAGAGATAAAAGCATATGGGACGTTGAACCGAGACACAATGTTGCGCCATAAAAAGCGTTTGGGGTTATGGTCCTCAATAGTAACTAGTGGTTCGGCTTCAACCTATTTGGTGAAGTAGGTAGTTGTTGTGATTATAAACTTGAATATGCCTAGCATCGTAGGGAACTTGCCAACAATCAAATAGCCACAGGGAAGTGATGGGTTGGAGGTTGACTAGTGAACTATAAAAGGCAAAGCGCTGACACTTGTCACATTTCTTTACCATCTGCTTGACATATTTTTCATGAAAGACTGCCAATAACCTTTCAATATAGCACGATGAACCAGGGACCGATCCCTGAATGATACCCACAACTAGTAGAATGGAGCTCCTGAAGGACTTGTTCTGTCATAGATGTGTGGTGGGTGGACAGTCGACACACAAGAGGTACGACCCAGAAAAGGACCGTCTGTAAAGTTTCCCGCTTGGACCGAGCCAAAATTTGACAACTTTGTGGTGAATACTGTGAGATTTTCTTCTATCAAATGGAAGGATGTCATCTTGGAGGAAAGCAATCAGAGGGTCCATCTAACTTAGGACCTGTTTGGCAGAGAGTACTTGGAGGCTGTCATCCGGTTGGTCAAGGGTCGGCTGGTCCAAAGTAGCAATTGAATCAACCTTTGGCCCCCGCTATCTGACGCCGAGGCGAGACCAGCGAGGGCATTTGCATGTGCATTTCACTCTCTGCCGACTTGCTGTAATCGAAAACCCTTGAACTTTTGAATCAGTTCTTTCACCGTACTGACATACCTAGCCATTCTTGAATTCCGTGCTTCATATTCGTAGGAAAGTTGATTGACGATGAGTTGAGAGTCACTATGTACAATGATCTCCTTAGTCCCCATTTCCTCAGTGATACGGAGTCCATTGAGCAAGACCTTGTACTCGGCCTTATTGTTGGAGGCTGGAAGTTGAGTTTAAGGGAGTGCTCATGAAAGACCCTGTTCGAGGAAAGGAGGACAACTGTTGCTCCAGTGTCATGGTTGTTGGAAACGCCATCTAGTTATAGTTTCTATATATCCCCGTGAAAGAGGTTCCAAGCAAGAACAAACTCTTCTTGCTCATCTACAGTGTTGCTGGGTCCAGGGTCGGTTGGGGTTGTTTCAACTCTTGGGGAGAACTTGGCAATGAAATCGACAAGGACTTGAGATTTAATTGCCGTTCATGGTTGAAAATTGATATCAAAGTTGGCCAATTCAACAGCCCACTTGGAGATGTGGTTGGATAAGGTTGCTTTGCGAAGAAGTGACTTCAATGGGAACTCGGTCAAGACAATGATGGGGTGGGGATTGAAAATAGGAGGCCAGCTTTCAGAACATCGAGACGAGAGTCAGAGCCAATTTCTCCAAAGGGAGGGTAACGTGTCTCAGCGCTCATCATTGTCTTACTTGTGTAATAAATCGGTACATGGTCTCTGCCCTCCTGATAAACGAGGACCGAACTGAAAGCAATGGGCATGTTGGGACACGGCCAGATAGAGGTAAAGACCCTCTTGGTCCTTCGGCGTGGTCAGTACTTCTCATGTACTGTTCCTTTTATACACGTCCTGGCTTGACCACCAAGTCAGGACAGGCACATGTGGAGCATACGTGCCAATGATAGTGACCTTTAATTGAATTCTATTATGATGTCAACTAATGACATAATGAGACCCAACACGGACCGATACACCAGTCAACCAGGTGGACTCTAGTTGGTTGTAAGGAACGTAGCTAGGCCAAATGGGCATGAACTCTGCCCGGCCTAACGACATGGGCCCAAGGATTGGGCATGAGGCACTGTGAGTTGTGGGTCTGTTCAAGGCTCAGTCCGGCCTGCTGAAGATGTTCATTCTGGGCTCGACCTGTCAACCAACCCAAATCTACAAACAGTTCAGCCCAATAGTTTCGCCGATTCGATCTCCTACACTGAACTATGGATCAACATCATAGGAAGTGTGAAATTCATCAAACCCCAGCTACTTAGAGTCTTCGTTTCAAGAAAGAGAGTGACTATTCTACCCAAATGATTTGTAAGTTACTAAGAACACCCAACTGTGCCTCAATGAGGATTTGAATTGTTTTAAATATGTCACCCATTAGGCATGCTGCTTCTGGAAATGTTGTTGGCTATTACTACACTTGAAAGCCTCATGATTTAGATTGAGACAAACTTTCTTCAAGATTGATTGTACCTCTAGTGTTTGATGGATTGTACTATAGCATAGAACTCCAAGTCAAAAGTAGATTATCTTCACTTGGCATCATTCAACTTTAAAAAAACAAAACAATGGGCTACCCTTCTTGGCTCTAAATACCACCAATGTCCTCTCCCAAAGCTTTAGAATCAAGCTCAAAAGTCTTTGTCAAAATCAAGTAGAGCCAAAATAAGTCTCATCTTTCTTTTCAAGAACTTGAACCACCATTGTCTTCGTGGGTTTTCTTGAAAGGGCATTTTCTTAGGGCAACTGGTAAGAGACAAGCTACTAAACGTGTGAGTGAACCGCCGGTAGAAAGTGTCCAACTGTAGAAACTCTTCACTTATAAGATAACAAAAGCAATAGGCTAGGCCAATCTACAATTGCCTGTACTTGGTCTTCATCCATTCACTTTGTTAATTGAAAAGCTCCATTCTTCTAATTTTCCATTTTTTCCCTTCCTGATAGATCAAAGACTTGTCAAAGGTGAACCAAATGACACTCAATGTAATAGTTGTTTTAGTAATATCATCAAACTAAACCACCGTACGCACCTCGGAAGCAGTTAAAACTTTGATTCATCACCTACAGGAAAGTTCTAGGATTGTTTGTAAGGTCAACAAAAATAGCTAGCCATTCAAAGAGATCATGACCTGAAAGAAGCTTCCCATTCATCTCTAGACAATTTTTAATGTGGTGGTATCCGCTCTGGAGATCAATCTTGGAAAAGATCTTTGAACCGACTAAGCAATCCCACGTGTCAACTAGCTATGGAATAGGAAACCATTGCTCATAGTGATCTTATTGGCTCTACTTTCACACACAAGGACTAAGGCTGCCCCATTTATGTAGCCTAAGATGATGAATCAAAAGAGCTGGCACCCCACAAGGATTAAGACTCTCATTTATGTAGCCTTTCTTTGAAAGCTCCTCAACTTGTTTCGTTACTAATTCTTATAGCATGTTCAAAGTGATTATTTTTCATGTATTGTGACGGTCGATTGTATCGATTTAAATTAAAAAGACTAGTGACAGATTTTTCAAAGAAGAAATTAGCTTAATTTTTTTTGCCCTGCGGAGTGCTAAAATGCACTCGCCTTAATGGCACTTAAATGCTTCCATTGACAAAAGAATCCAGTGTGGCTTGCTCAATCACTGGAAATAAGCATTTGGGGGTTCTTTTCACCCTTACTTCACGGTACTACTTTGGTTCTGATATCGGTAATTGCTTTGGATTTCCTGCATAAGTCTTAGAGACCAGAACTTAGCCATCCTTCTACTACTTGAATCCTTTAACCTCTTGACCTCTTGAATGCTCTATCCTCCAACTGACTGTTTCTCCACATGAAGATATGGCACCCATCTATACAGGTAGTTGATGTTGAATAAACTTTCCATTGGGAAGGAAACAAATCCC
>JABCMJ010053473.1:0-15502 GCA_014822125.1 Arbutus unedo | reverse complement strand
CTATAACCCTAACTATACAAGGACAAAAATACCCTTTATGACAAAGAGTCTAGCAAATAGGACCCTACCAAAATAACTTAACAGATAGGCATATTTGAGAGGGGAGAGACAGCACTTTCATCGCAAATGGTGAGGTATAGGTATATATCTCTTTGGGGGGGGGGGGGGGGGGGGGGGGAGGATAGTGAGCTTTTGGCACTATCGATATCTTGCAAATGGTGTTAGGTCTCTTGAAGAAGAGAGAAAAGGAAATAAGTGGGAGCAGGTGTAGACAATCTTGCTCCACTGCATGACCAAAACCAGAATACCCCCTGCAAAACCAATCTATATGCCCTGTTGCTCAAGAGATTGGCCTCTACTTTGGCAATTGACAAACAGACTTTTTTTGCCCCCAAGGCCAAAATCAACAAAGAAGCGAGTTCAAGGCAAAAACAAAAGAAACATGTTAAACGTGGTGAGCCATTTCCAAACAGTGTGTTTTGCCAGATTTCCTTTTATACATAGGTTAAAAGTGCTGCTCCCTGCAACTAAATGATCTCAACCATAAAATGATAATAGCAACTTTTTGAGATGATAATAAACATAAAACTTAAATTCTGTTGAATTTTTCTGCTTCTGTTTTGTAGTTTTCTTATGAAGTTGTCAGATGTGTTTTTGATTGGACTCTGAAACCCTTAGCAATATAAAATAGGGTACTTGTCTGCAAATTGTATCTTTGAGTCATCCAATGTGAAATTCGGGAATTGATCAAATATTCAGAGGGGCAAGTTTCAGCCATTTTTTTAATAAAAGGAAAAAAATAGAGTGGCCCGTGTATATTCTAGAGGGGGATGACATGGAAAACCTATCTAGATGTAGAACATATATTTCTTTGTATTTTCTAGAGGCCACTGCTGCCCCTCAGTCTTAGCACTGTTGTTGGTCCCACGAGAGAGCAAACATGGTTTATACCCTCGTGGGACTTGGTATCACTGTCACCTAAGAGAAGAAGAGAGATGGAAAATGCACTTCATTAAGAGTTGCACCAACGGATGAACTAGAAATTGAACTATATTTGTAGTGTATGAACAGTTTCAACACAAAACTATTCTAAGAAAATGTGACCCAATAAGAAGTTGCTTGCTTTATACGCATGGTTTAGTTTGATCATGATTCAACTGTCCTCTCTCTGGCTCTCTTTCTGCTATGGGAAATTACCACCAGGTTTAGTGATTACGTTATTTAGGTTGCTCTTGGAAACTCTAAATAACAACTTTTGGATTCATGGTTTGTTGTATTTAATTACCTTATCTGGTACCTGTCTGATGTGAATCTGTGCTTGAGAAAATCTGGAGTTCTTGTTGCCCCTAATTGAAAAAGAAAAGAGGCAGGAGATGAATAAACCTCTATCACAAAAGAGATGATTGATGGGGAGGGATACTGAAGAACCTGTCAGCATTAAATGCAAGCAATATCAGCATAATAATACACACAAATTCCTTTTATATTTTTTCATTTTGTGAATCATAATAGGAAAAGATGCAACCCACTGAAGAGTTTTCTATCTTCCGTACACACCTTTTGTGTTTAATCAAGACTCAACCTCTTTTTCATGTGGGAATCTATCTCCTATAGACATCATGCATGTCCTAATGTGATCACCCACATAAAGTGTTTCTACTATAGATCAATGCAGTTGAACAATTGGCTGTGCAATTATCTTAGCCGGCTATAGATGAACGCTTCCTTTCTCATATAGATTCTGAGTTGGCTTGGTTAATTGTTCATTAAATGTTGAGCCACTGGGTTCTTCATGCAGGAGGTGGGTCACGTTCGAATCCGGCAGCATGTAAACCCTCTCAGTGCATCACTCTCAGTAAATCTCTCTCTCTCTCTCTCTCTCTCTCAAGTCAATAGTGAGTCTTTTCTCACTCAAAATGTATGCTTTTTTTATTTTGTCTAGGCACCCGTACCAGTTCCAAAGTGGAGTGAAGTATACAGGGACTCAACATTGCCGCTTGTGGTGGATATAGGGAGTGGTTAGATACCACCTTACTGCTACTGATAGTCTCCACATTATTTCCTTTTACAGTGTAACTATACGTTGAGCTCTCAAGCTTGTAATTTGAGATTGAGATTTTTAATAAGTTTGGGGAGCTGGAAATTTCCGTTCAACCTTGTTTCTTAGTTGAGCTGTTGTAGATGTGCAGTGTCAGTGGAAATAGATAGTTCTGTGTTCTTGTATTCATAGAAGAGGAACTCGAATAGATCGAATGTCCTTTGTCAACTTGTTGCATAGGAGGAGCATATTGAACATCAGTATTCCAAATTCTCGAGGGAATCGTTGTGAGTGAAGATATTTCTTTGTTGTCCTACCCTAGTTTTTCTAAAGTAATGAGGTATTGTCAGGCTTAAGTTAGCTTCGACGTTAAATTGAAAGAGCAAGAGTAAACCCTGTGTTCATTGCTGGAGTTCTACTCGTTGGAATAGTTGACAAAGATGGACAGATGGTTGACATGCACAGCAAGTTAAAAATCAAGTTTAATTATCTATAGTGCATACAACGGAAATTAAGAAATTCCTTTAATTCATAAATCTTTTGCATATTTGACGAGGGTTTCTAGCCATCTTGTCCTTGAGGGAAATTTTTTAAAAGCTTGCTACTATAATTACTTTCTTCTAATCAACTGCTGTTATATGAAGATTCTGTAAACTGAGATGAACAGAATGCTTCTAAGATATCCAGTATCGGGGAAGAAACCTCAAAAGCAGAGCAGAAAATAGAGCCCGATATTGGAAGGGAGGATTAGATCTTGTGATGTACCTAGAGTTGATCTCGCCAATGCGTGTTGGACTGGAATCAGACCTAATTTTTGTTGCTACTCATGTGCATGTCTAAACCAAATGTTAGAGTGATGATGACTTTAGGACAGTGTAAAATTGCCTCAAATGACATTTCATTGTGACGCTGCACTAGATATGAACATACGTAGGTGCAAGTAATATTTTCAGGTGTGTTGTAGCAGAAATATGTATCGTCCATGTCTAAATTATCACATGTGATGACATGCATCTAATTTGCGCTGGAATTATTGAGAATCCTCATAGCAAAGTTGTCTTGACTTCCTTCTAATGACATGTCAAATCGCAGGTAGTGGCAGATTTCTCATGTGGCTTGCAAAAAGAAATCTGGAAAAAAATGGGGATCCTAAGAATTATTTGGGACTCGAAATACGGCAAAAAGTATGGGAACAAATTTCCTTCGGTTACTTCAAACCACCTTCAGTATTCTTCTGATATCAATTAATGTATAATTGCGTGATCGGTTGGCCCTTTCCCCCCTCAAACTTTAAATCATGTGAAGACTTACTTTTCATAGTGACACTCTTTTCCTTGTGCAGTTGGTCAAGCGTGCTGAGTACTGGGCAAATGAGCTGGCTTTAAGTAATATGTATGGTTTTAAGTTCCAATAGTTTAATTTTCACATTTACGAAAGGGAGAATTTTTTTTTTTTTTTAACAATGGCTATGCTGTGATGTGTATCTGAATGCAGACATTTCATATTCGCGAATGCCACGGTTTCTTTCAAACAACTCGTTTCCACATACCCTGGACCGTTGATGTTAGTTTCCATCCTGGTGAGTGTTGTCCTTGAACTGGAACAATACTTATTTGCTGTGTTCATTTTTTTTTTTTTTGTATAGGACATTCTTAAATTGTCCTAAATCGATAATTAGTACTGGTTTATAAAACACGTAGTTGCTGGTTCATACTTATTTGCAGTGTCCAGACCCGCATTTCAAGAAAAAGTATCGTAAAAGAAGGGTTGTTCAGAAGCATTTAGTGGAATCTATTGTAGATTGTCTAATGCCAGAAGGTCAGGTATGTGCTCAAAACATCATCTATTCCATAGGAGTGGTTGTATTTATTAGAGCTATTGTCATTGTTATCATAGATGCCTAATTCTAGATCTTGGACCCTTTCTTTAGATGGCTTCTCTTGGTATCTTTGAGAAGTTTGATGCTTAATCCTATGAAGTATGAGTTTAAGCATTATCACATGCTTCTTTTAGAGAAATAGAGTCTCTTAAGCAATTAAAATTCCTGTTAGAGTGGTCAATCTAGCCACCCTAATTAACCCACGAAACCTTCCCTTTCTATACCGAGGTCCATCTGGCTAATAGGTTAGGGGACTTCTGGCATTTCTAACCTTATTATTGCATGGTTATCAGCGACCTTTGGAATGAAACCTTTTGTTTAGTGTCGGGCAGGGTTTAAGATTGAGCGAGGACCTATGTCTATTAGATTGAATTTAAAGACCTATGGAGAAGTGTGTGTGCATGTGTGTGTGTGTGTGTGTGTGTGTGTGTGTGGTGGGGGGGTTGGGAAAGAGGTCAATAATGAATCTAGCTACTCCCAAATGGGCTTCGAGGTTAAAAGAGAGATAGGGCGACTCATCTTAGGCTTAGAGGGTGAAGAGGACCAAGCTAGGACAAGGAATAGCCATGGCTAATCATGGTAAGAGAGTCCAATCTTTGAAAATACTTCTCGGCATTGTTGCGATCGATGCCGACTTTCTTCAGTTGGTTTGTCGTCTTTAGGCTGTCCCCCAACGTCTGACAAGACAGGTTGATCGGGTGCTTCTATCACGTGGACTTGCTTCCCCTTGTCTTCTCTTTTAAGTACCATTACCATGCATTCTCGGTCGGCCGACTGGCTTCCCTTCACGGTCTGAGTTCCCTTGGGCATGGGAAATTTGATTCTCTGGTGGAAGGTAAGGGGATTGCATCCAGGCTAGATATCTATCCTCTTCTCATAGTGACATTGTACGTGGAGGGGATTCTAAGTACCAGGAACTCGCAATCTTTGGTCACGCATTCGATCCTGACTCGCAGTGAAATTTTGCCTTGCGGTCCTAACGGTTGGATTTGAAACTATATAGTGGTGTTGGTAGGCATGAGGTTTGACTCTTTGAGTCCAATCCCCTCGAAGGTGTTATAAAACATGGTTTCTGTTGAGCTGATTGCGTCGACGAGCGCCTGTTGTGCTTCATACTCAATCTGGAGAGTCAACAGCAGTGAATCGTCGTGGGGATACTCAACCCATCATCCTCCCCTGTGAACGAGATGCTGCTTCCTTGACGAAAGGTTGGTTATCCGGTCTTCACCGTGCTGACCTGGTGCGCCTTCCTCTTCTATTGGCCTTTGTTGATATGCTTTTTAAGCTCTGCCAACTTTTCGGACTTGGGCATCATCGTGATGCCCGTTACTACCCAAGTGGCTTCGAGTCTGACCTGTAGGCTTATTCCTCCTCCTTGTCTTGTCGTCCTTCTTTTCGGGGGCCGTTGTGAATTGTGATGACTGTTATGAGCCCGAACAGTACTGAGTTTGACCTCTTGCCTTCTCCTTCTCCTTGTCTCGTTGTCCTTCTCTTCGGGGACTGTCCATGAATTTCTTCAGGTGCCTCTGGTGCACTGGATGCTCCAGCATTCTTCTATGAGAGAAGCACTTTGTGCCCATGATCTTATGGAAGGCACAATGTATCTACTGATCTCTTTGGTTTGGGTCTCCTCCCATTGGTCTAAGAGTTTGGAAATATACTTCCTTCGTGATCTTTTGGAGGATTTTGGAGATTAGCTGATTGAAAATCGTCCTATCTCGTCCTCCCTTCTTTGATTCATCTCATTCTTGGACTTCCCCTTCTTGAACTCGTTCATATCCGAATGTTGGTCCCACTTTTTGGTCGAGTGCGTGTGATCTTTATGGAAGGCATAGTGCACCTTCCATTCTCTTTGATTAGGGTCTCCACCCATTGGTCTAAGGCTTGGAAATACGCATCCTTTTCGATCTTTTGGAGGATTTCAGAGATCGGATGATTGAATATCATCCTATCTCGTCCTCCCTTCTTCGATCAGTCTCCTTCTCAAACCTTCTCTTCTTGAACTCATTCGTTTCCAAACCGTCCCTCTGACCATTGTTGCCGTCTAGGCCCCTCCATTCTCTTCCTTTCACCTTCTTCTCCTCCTTTCTTTCGTGCTCCTCGATTCAAAACTCCTCCTCCATGTCGGCGAATTTATTCACCATTCTCATGAGGGGCTGGAGGTCCCTTGGCTTTTTCTGAGTGAGTTTTTTTCCGAAGCTCGGAGTTCATTCGAAGTCCCATTTTGAATGTGCCGACGATGAACACCTCTACGGGGTCTTCCACCTCGTCATAGAAATTCCATTATCTTTGGGCATAAGCCCTTTGGGACTCTCCTTTAGCTAACTTCATTGTCACCAACCCCTGTATGGTGTTGGGAGTTTTCTTGCTCGAGAAGAAAAGACCGCCAAAGCATGTCCTTCGTTGCTTGAAGCTGCTGGTGGAGTTAGGATCCAACTTGTACAACCAATGTAGGGCCAGATGCCCGAGGCTTGATGGGAATATTTAGCACACGAGTGCTTTGTCGTCGTTGTAGAGGATCATGGCCTTGTAGTAATGCTAGATGTGGTCGTGTGGATTGCTGACCCAATCATAGAGCACGAAAGCTGGCATTTTGAACTTAGCCGGGATTAACGCCCTCATGATTTGTTGAGAGAAGGGGGTTTGTGTACCCTCGTCCTCAGATTCACTTGGCTGCACAAGCTTGCCTTGGACATCCGTCTTCCTCTTTCGCCTCACTTCCTCCTTTTCATGCTGCCCTCTCGGCTCGGAGCTCCAATCGTCCTTGACGTATTCATGAGGGACCTTGTGCTTATAGTTGGTGACCTCGGCTCCTCCAGCTGCTCGTGTCTCCGTGATTCCCGCACAGAAGAATGGTGCCTTTGCTCCTCTTCATGGTGATTTTCCGGAGAACGTTCTTGAGATCGTTCCTTCTACAGTGCCCTCCCATGTTATTTCTTCTGTTCCCTCCTTTCACGCTGAGAGGCTGTTTCGGCCTCGTCCATCTTCCTTCTGAGGCGGCAGAGTTCCTTGTCCTGTTCATCTAATCGTGTTAACACTATTTCATTTAGTCCTACTGACTCAGCCTGTGCTGGTAGGTCGATCCTAGCGGGGGTAGGATAGCGGGCCCCGTTCGTCTCCCCGTTTGAAACCTCTTTCCCCAATTGATGGGCTTCCCTTCGTGCACCTGCATTGCTTCACTAGGCGTTTTGATGAATGCACTCGAGTGCATTTTCTGGATTGGTCATCCCTGATCATGGACTGATTTGAGGTATCTTGTCTGATCGGAATGTTCAATTTGGTTAGCTGAGCCAACCTGGGTACTCATTGTCTGACTTGGCGTTGTCCATGTGGCGGCCATTGTGGGTAGATCGGCGAATGAGTGGTTAACTTTGTGGTAGACGATGGGAAAACGTGCCGAGCCCTTAGTCCATGCTCATTCCTCGGGTCGGATTATTAATTGAGCTCGGACTCTATCTGGTTACTTAGCAGATTTATTCACCTCTTACAGTCATGTCTGTGTAAAAGGGGTGGTTGCTTGTACCAAAATGAGTGAGTTGGGTTCAGTAGTTTACTCGAATTTGATTACTAATGTAGTCCTTTGTTGAGCTTTAGACCTCCAATAACTCGTGATTCCTTGCCGATTACCAAAAAAGGGGGCTTGAAGGATAGATATGGATGGTTTGGCAACCCTTACAGACAGACACGCCTGCGGCATTGGTTTAGACAGAAATTTAGTACAGAAACAACAAAGCGTCCAGTTTCTTGATCAACTTGCACTCCTTTTCTTTTCTCTTTTGTTTTCTTTAATTTTATCCAATTTTCTTTTGCACGTCTCACAAGAGCGAAGAGGGTTGTGTGTAATTTTTTTTTTTTTGTGTGCAGATACTTGAAACAGGTTGAAATTTATTTGTATCAGACTGACCATTCAAATCATCTCCTCCTTCCTAACATTGATTTCTCCCAACTCCCATCGACGAACTGTAGTTATTAATTGGCTAGACTTCTGCAAAATGACATTGCTAGACTCTGTTATGACCCTTTTACCTGAAACCTTAGTCCTGTCTTCTTGCCTTCAGTGTCTCAAGGCCGACGATTGTCTGGGGGGTTTGCTTTGTTTCTTTTTGTATTTCCGTAAAGATATGAATGTCTTTCTTCCCTTTTATGGGTGGGTATGGATAACGTGTTTGCGTAGGTATTATTGAGGGAAAGGAGAAGATACTAAATCCGGTCATAAATTACACAACAAGAGAATAATTGCTAATTACCCCACAGCAGAAAAGGTAAAAAGGGGAGAAGAGGGAAAGTTCTCTCTCAAGAGTCATTACACCTTTGACGACATGATTGTATTTGAAATGTCAGTTTAGTTTTGAGCAGAAATTTAGTGCGCATATAGAACATACTGAGATGTACATGTCCTTGAACAGGTATTTGTACAGTCAGATGTGCTTGAAGTAGCACTTGACATGAGGGAGAAGTTCGACGCCTTGTCAGACGAGCTTCTACACATTGACAAAATCAATCCAGAAATGCTTTGTGACAATGAGGGATGGTTATTAAGTAGTCCTATGGGAATACGGACAGAGAGAGAGATCCATGCAGAATTTGAAGGTGCAAAAATATACAGAAGGCTGTATCGGAAGCGGATATAACACGCGTCCCCCTTTATTTGGTTTTATGGACTTTTCATTTTGTCAATGCTCCTTTAGAAAGACAACTTGTCATGTAGTTCTTGCTCCAATCCTGTTGTATTATGATAGTAGAACAATTTGAGAACCCTTTTCCTATGTTCCTTTCAATCAATTAAATTCCGGGCCGAATTTTGCAATGCCCACAATCGTTTTTGATTTTTCCTCTCTTTTTCTATCCTGATTATCCCATTTGTGGCCCTTGTTTCTCATGTGATTTCTTTTGGATCTTTCTGTGATGCCCCATAGTGGTTTGTTTGATGAAAACGAGGTTGTTTTGGACTTTCTCCACTGAAAATCGTCATTTCACTCACAACCTAAAGTCGGAGTCTTTTTGTTAACATAGTAATTCATATATGTGCATTTTGTTTTCCGTACGAGAAATATTACTTATTGGTGAAACAAGTTGTGCCTCCAAGGAATAGAACCGAAACGCGCATGCACACAAAATTATAGAGACATTAGTTTTTACATGGTTCGGTAAATTGCCTCTATGGTCAGTGATTTGTATGTTGGAGAATTTACAGTCACTTACCAACCCCACTATAAAACCATCCAATATCTCTCACTTTACATTTTTCTGCTGTGCTTTGAAATCTGTACAAACGTACACATATTTATAGCCATGAGCGAAGGACTGCTCTTGCTTAGGCATGCCTCGAACTAATATTTACCAAGTCAAGGAAATGGGACTCATATAATTGGAGCTAATCCAAAATCAATCTTTGCCCAATCTTGACTAAGAATGTAAGCCAACCTCCATATATTTGCTTTAATTCCAACTCTTGCAAGTTTCCTTTGAACAAATCTTTATCAATCTCTACCTTGGCGAGAATTCACTTTCCGAACAAATCAAGCTGTCAATAGATACAAAAAACAAAAAACCAGAATAGACATAACTCTCCACAAGTTTGGACTAATGAAAGTCAAGAGAGAAGTAACAGATGAAAACGGATAGACATACTCTCTTCAGATAGGTAGAACTAAGCTGAGCCGAATCAAATTGATCTAAGCTGAAGTGCAGATAACAGTGGTCTTACAAACAAAATAGGGAATCAGAATAATCCAAACGAAAGAGCCAGGTTTATGAAGTTTCGAGCAAGCTTACATGAACAAATTCCAACCAAGTAAGACTTTCTATCAACAATCGAATAAATTCTCAAGAAAAATAGAGGAGTCACAAATGGTCCCGCTTAAAACACCATTTTCCTTGGACAACGAAGTATCGTTTTGATAGACTTATTCGGTGTTGAATCAAAGGAATTACCACATTCTAGACGAGTTACGACAATATCAGGTTTCGATAAAAAACAAAAGAACAAGTGACACTTGGGATGCATCAGTCTCCAAGGCTACAACTAATCGCCTGAAGGCACGAGCACCTAAGGGTGCTTACACCAGCTTCGAATGGACTGGGTCCAAATCTTGTTGACCGTAATTCGAGTGACCTTTATAAACATATTTGCAACATCAAGTATCGGTATTAGTTTGAACAACTGACAACCAGGTTAGTCGTTTTGTGATCTATCTCCATCAGCATCAACACCTCATGCAACTGACCATATCCAAATGCAGAGAAATAGACCAAAGTGCAGCTAAACAAATATCAACCAAGAAACCAAAATTGATATGTACCACCAAAGAAAGTAAGAGTCGCATGGCCTACAATAAATTTGGCTCCAAAATAACTCTCCCAAGCATCTTGCCAAAGTTGTTTTCCAAAACAAATCAAATGCGCGTGCTTTCAAATTGTTAGTATTCCAGATACCGGTGAGGAAAGCTACAACATTTCCTATACCTCCAATTCGATGAGATTCTACAACTGATTCGGTCGTACCGAACACCAAACGATTCCCTATCTCTAAAGTCTCGAAGGTGTGATCAATACCTCAAGCATGGCTTCAGGCTCCACCATCAGAATGCCCACTTATAGGTAAATCCCAAATAAATTCATCAGAATGAAAACTAATGATGAATCTCATGCAGAGCTAGAATCCTCTTCTCCAAGTATTCAAAGAACCACAAATAAGCAAAACACCCAATTTGTGATGCTCAAGAAAATCCCGCATCACAAGGGAACAATAGGTTATGGATAGTAGTGTCATACGTTATTGACACTGGTTTGAATGACATTTAGACAAGATATCGACAGGTGTCAAGTGGTCATTATAAGTAGTTAGGTTAAACTAATGAAAGGTTAATTGGTTTTGGTGGCCCAAGTGTGGCGAGTCGGTTGTTGGTAGTTGACCCGTTTATTTAAGTATTGAAAGGACCCCAACTAGGAGGGGTTGGAGACGGTTGAGGGTGTCTTCGGGGACATCTACGAAGACAACTTCAGATCCCGAAAGAGTGACGATCAGTGTCTTGGGCGTCCTTGAGCTATAATAGAAAGAAACTAAGTGTAGACACCCCAACTTAGATCCCGACGAATCTCCAAAAGTAATGGTTAGACGTTCCCGATGATGAAAAAGGGACACTCTTATTCTCAAAGAAAGTCTTGAGTCAAGTTAGGTTTTGGTAGACTTGACCGTTGATGCTCTAGCTTCATTTTTTTTTTTTTTTTACAGCAAAACATTCCGGACGAGCATGCGTTTCTATTTGGCTGGCACTAGTCCACACTGAGTGGCGCACACCAACCTAATAATTTGTCAAATCACTCTGATTTTGGTATGGCTCACCATGTCGTAGAACGTGCGGTTGCGTGTGGCAGAGAACTAGCACACGCCATTCTATAGAGTGGCGCACTATACTACGGATCAGCGTGCGTCAGTCCTAATACTGCAAAGTCAAAAATGCCCTAGCACGATTTTAGAAATTTTGGCGACTTATAAATAGAACTCTTAAGGCTTAGAGAAGGGATTCCAACTGGTGGCTTTGAAGTGAGAGAAAGAAGAGAGATTTTTTAGGTAGAAAAAAAGTAAAAAAATTAGATTTTTATGAAGAAAATCTCTCATCAAGAGAGTATTTTGAGGAAAAGAAGGGTTTTCAAAAAGATACTTCAAAATCCAGTTAGAGCATCCACGTTAGGAAATGTAGAAAATGACAAGGTAACACTAAATAAATAATATGATATCTACTTATTTATTTTCAACATTTTTGTTGAATACTCATGCCAAAATTAAAAAAAAAAAAAAAAGTGATCCTTCAAGGTAGATAATCTCGTGCTAGATTGCACTCATTCTAGAGGGAATTTTGAGAAATTCGGATAATAATCTATACTACTCGTGAATTTTCTTTCGTCCATTTATTGAATTCTGATAGGAGTCAAAACTCAGGTTTGAGCCGAAGTCATATATGCATGCTTCAATGTAGTCACATACTACTCCGGGAATCAATGTATACACCTTGTTAGGATACATTGATTCTGCTACATTTTTATCATTTTATTATGTGCGCTTTCGATATCTAGAAGTCGTAACACGGGTGTTACTCTAATCACAGATTAGTATTTGCTATTAGACTCAATATTTCACTCAAACGGAAAGGTAACGTCAGTCTAATGGTGCCCGCTATTCTGCTCAGTCAATAGCAATCTCCGTGTTAGTATATTTTTCAAAAAAAATTGTTCATGCATGATGCTTTTGCGTAAAGAAAAATAAGTGGACATTTATATGTTACCACACTTATTCTCTTTAAATTTTTCCTGCCCAACATGAGTTATTTAACATAGAATATAATTAGAATCCCATAAATACTGAGTAGAGACCGATCTTCGGATTGGGTGAGGTGGGTGCACCTTTTCACTTCGTAACTTACTCCCGGACCATGTTATCTCTGGTAACAAAGAATCAGTAGCCTCGATATGTATATATTTGCTTGGTTCCTCGAGGAAAGCCTAAAACTTGAGTGAAGACTCAAGAAACGCCTAGAAGACGATGAAATGACAATAACACACGTGCAATAGGGAAAACTGGGCTCGGCGGTCCCGCGAGTCGAACTAGCAAATTTTCTGATCGGAGAGCCCACACTAAGGTTCATTGGTACATGACTTGATAGGATACGTTCATAGTAAGATTTAGATAATGTGGGATAGAAATTGACTTGAGTGGTCGGTAGAAGGCCCCTTTCTTGCAGGGTTGTCAATATCCAAGTCTAGTATTTCACCCTAGAATATGGACATGGGATATGTAAGGACTGGTTAATCCCAACCGAGGACCTTACGATAGAACTGGTGGGTAAAATCTCAATTCTCAAGGAGGAGGATCCTAGAAACATAAATAAAGATTTATAATGAACTTACGTGTTATCTGTCGATGTTTTACATACTCTATTGTTATATATATGTAGATATGCACATGTTGAGTCTTATTGGGTTAGTATTTTTTATTGAGTCTCATAACTCATGAAGTAATTTTTTCTTTCCTGACATTTCATGCAAGATGTAGAAAACCAGTCAAAGATTCAATCCGAGCAAGAAGAGCCGAGCTATGGAGAAGAAGAATAAAATACGACATGGTTACCTTACTCCTAAAAGAGCTCTGTACTATTTATTTTTTGCAACACATGTATACACGATTGGGATATTTTGATAGTCTATCGTATAATGAATAAAGTATTTTTCCTTTAAATGTTTGTTTAAATTAACAAAACAATTTGAATTTCTTTTTATTAACGTGTCGAGAAATCGAGACATTATAACTTGGTATTAGAGCATAGTGTTAACCACCCCTGCGACCTTAGATAGAATGGGTAGATCACAATTCATGAGCATTTTTTGTTTAAATTTTTAACTTGTTAAACTAATATGAGCTATTGTTATAAGTCTAATTATACCTCTATTTGCTTGTTAGATGTCAGATTCTGAGCCAAAGTTGGACAATTTCCTCAATTTCAGCCCGGAACCAGACGACTTCTTCAACCCCGATACTTCTTTGCAAACCCAGATGACGAGAATCAAAAGAAGAGGAGAAAGATGAGGACGATCTTGAAGAGGACCAAAAAGAGATGGTGCAAACGAGAATCCAACACCTATACCAACTCAAGTAGGACCACCGTCGGGTTTGAGGCTAGCCAGTTGGGAAGATCTAAAGGTCGTAGGACATGAAGCAAAAAAGAAGAAGAAGAAGAGGTGGATAGTGACGTTGACCACCCACCAATGCCACCGCTTCCACACTATGAGAGGAGAACTAGGGATAAGAACCCAGGCATGGAAACTCATCATATGCACCAGGGACGTTGGTGTATGCCAGGATCACACCATTGGTAAGATAAGGGTGGAAAGCTTATTTAGACCCTACTACCCTGAATCGGTAGTAGTTCTACATTGAGATATAAGGCATTGTTGGACAGATGTTCCAGAGGGATACAATTACTTCGTAGGGCGTAGTGTACCATCACATTAGGTGCAGCTCCAGAGACCTTAAGATGAGGAACATATTGTCTCACCTCAGGAGAACCTAGACTTCACCAGCTTACTCACCTACACTGAGATACCAATCACCATCTCCGAGATAGCCGATGCAATCGATGGATTCATCAGAAGATGTACCAAAGGGTATCATGGTGGTGCTATGACAAGCTCAAGGAGACTTGGAAGGAAGAGTACTGGAGGATGAGAAAGGAGTATCCTCGTTTGTTTTGAGGAGGTTGAGAATAGGATTAGGATATAAGAAGGTTGTACACAACTATGAGATAATCAAGAGTAGATAAAGAACAAATTTTGTACAGTAATTTTTCTACACGTGATTGTAGTCTTCGGCCATAAATTTGTACACAACTCATAATGATGAATGTAAAACAAAATTTCTTGAGCACATGTATACTTTTCGAATCAAACATTATTTCAAAAACTCGATAGTGAGAAACCATCATAAGATGGAATTGTATACGCCGCATAATGGAATCCAATGGCCAGAATGATTGATCCCAACAGCACCAACGATAACAATGGACATCTCATCTACGAACACTGGGCCAACGACATTTTCCCAAAAACCACACATGACGCTGACGATAACAGTGCACATCCCATCAACGAACACCTGGCCAACAACATTTACCCCAGCTAACCCACCAGTCGGAGTGACAGTACATGTAATGTAATGTACATAAATGTAATGAAATTTTCTTATATATATAATTGCAAAAGAATACAGAACATCTATACTAAAATTGATAATGTTTTGCATAGAAATAAATAATATTTAGAAATTTATATACAATATCAAGACAAAACTCAACAACATACAATTATTATAAATTTAACTTGATGTTATAAGCTTATGCCCAAATGTAATGAAGTTTCTATACAAAAGTTATGAATTCAAAATTGATGTCATAAACTTTGATACAAAATGAATGAAACTGACACAATTAAATTAAAATAAAAATATTTACTCTAGCATTTTGGGTATTTTATAGAATCTTTCTTGCAGTTACTTCAAGAGGCTCATCAACAGTCAGCTTATGCAATTGAGACAAAAGTACTACTTGTTCAAAATTCAGCAGCTCATCAACGTTCGGAAAACAATTTTTTTTTTTTGTCCAAATAATTGGAGTGTTTAATTGCAGACTTTAATGAAGCGTGTGTGTGGAAGCTTGAGCAAATCATATATAGAAATTTACCAACAAACGCTTCATACCCAGAAAATATGCGAAAAAATGTCTGAATCGGATCCATATAAATTCTGTATTTGTTTTGGCAAAAGTAAATTCAAAATGTAATGTCTATAAGCACTTTTCAATAGTTGGTTCAAAATATTTTTGAGATATTTTTTTTCTCTGACTGAATAAACACAAAGAGAAAAGAGATATTATTATTGATGTAAACATTTTTGTAGTTTTTAATTTTGTTTTTTTAAAAAAAAACTCCCATGTATCATAAACTTGCTTATAACTAGATGGATAGATAAACAGGGATTTGGGGGAACTGTAGTGCACTTTTCTGTAGTGCATGTGTAGTGCGGGCAAAACGACATA
>JABCMJ010053458.1:0-15923 GCA_014822125.1 Arbutus unedo | reverse complement strand
AAAAAATTTCCAAACAAACAAACGAACACACTCTAAGCGTTTAACCCATCCTCTTATACTGAAAACAAAACTAACCGGCCTGTTTACAAACCATGTCTAATCTCATCAATCAATCGGATTTTCTTCATGTGTCAAAATACAGTTGTACGTAGCTACACCATTATGGAGTGATAATCTCTTCACTTCTCAACTGCTAGAACGCCAGATACTGTTTTTTGCTGATCAAGACCACTTCTTCCTTTGGCTTCAGTATTTGCACCTGGAGTGGATGTAACCGAATCTTTTTGTAGACCATTAGAAGATGATTGTCTTAACATCCCCCCTCAAACTGTTGCTAGGACAGGAGAAAGCATCAGTTTGGATGTTAAGTCAGTAAATCTATGAACTGGAAGTGACTTAGTGAAGATATCTACAATCTGAGCATGAGAATGAATATACTTAATTAACAACCCACGAGTTATAACGCCTTAATTTTTTAACATGTTAATTTAAAAAAAAAAAGAATCCAAATATTCTTTCTTTTCATAAGAAAAAAATATACATAATTTGCCATTTTAGAAACAGAAATACTAACATAAAGTTATTCAAAAAATATTTTTTAGAAACAAAAGAGAATAGGTTGAGAAATCAGAGTTCTAAACATATTCTACGTATTCTATGGTTGGACATGCTCTTCTTCTATGTTGATGTCGCCGTTGATCTGCTTCTCTGGTTCTTCAACGCTATACTCAGCTATTGCCCCATCTTCATCATTGCCTAGCATGAAATTCATGAAATTCCTGGGACAAAAATAATATGAATCATGAGTTTTGACACTCACTAAGTCAACCTACCCTTATGTCTCAATATATGCGTTGACAAGATATGACGTACATGATATGATACAATATGTGAAGTTTTAAACAGATACGATAACACATAATTACGAATGGAAGAAAAATTAAAGTACAATGATGAAATAGAAAATTTCAAGTGTTCTATATAATCTAGATTTCATAAGTCTGATTCGTCTAGTTAGTTCTCAGATTTATCAAAGTCTTATACGTTATATAAATTCTCATATGTTATTCACAAGTCATTGACTTTAAATCTGTCATATCAATATCTTAAACCCTGGGTCGTCGCAACGTTGTCTATATAATTTAGTTCGGGTCGACCCATGCATTGCTTGTATAATCAGTCCAGGGCAGCTCACATCATGGCTCAATATCAAATCTTGGGTTGCTAGTGGCGTTGCTTGACAACAAATCTAGGGTCGACAGCGGCATTGCCTCTTATAAATCTAGGGCCTCCAACGGCGTTGCTCAATATAAAATTCAGGGTCGCCAACGGCGTTACCCGATATAAAATATAGGGTCGCCAATGGCATTGCCCAATATCAAATCTAGGGCCGCCAGTAGAGTTGCCCAATAATCCTGGCATATCATTGTTCGATGTTTACAACAACTCAGAATGCCGATAGCATCAACTAATATCTGAGCATACTAGAGTTTAACGTTTACAATGTTCAGGATGCCAGTTGTATCAACCAATATCGAAAATGACTACTGAATCATAATTTCATCAAGCATCTTAGAGGTATGGAAAAAGGATTGGGATTGATTTGGAGGGATTTCAAGATTTTCACCAAGTGGGTCACACTCTCTCTCTCTCTCTCTCTCTCTCTCTGAGCTTCAATTGATGAGGAAGAAGATGGGGTCTCTATTTAGGAAAATCCAATCCAACGGTGGTGAGGGTTTCTTGGAAAATCAATGGAGGAAAGAGATTGAGTAGAACTTTGATGTTGCAAAAATAGAGGTGAGGGAGGTCTGACAGTGGATAGAAAATGACAAAGATGGGATGGTTCCGGTTTGGCCAAAAGGTTTAATGGAGATGGGGTGGGGGGAAGTGGTGAAGGAGAAGTGGTGCTTTTGAGATCAACAAGTCTACGTACATATTTTTTTGACTTACACCTTCTTACATTTTACACACATATACGAGCGCGCGTGCGCGCGCGCACACACACACACACACACACACATATATATATATATATATATATATATATGAGATTTTGATTTTAAATTTTTGAATTTCTTTTGAGGATTAAGTGGACGAAACCCATGTGCAATATAAATAAGGGTAAGCCAAAGGGTGTATATGTAAACTTACTCTTTTGAGATAGGATTTGAGCAAAGAAATGCTCAAAACTTCCTCCCCTTCTGTACACACACATTCAATTCTTCATCAATTCATCACTAATTTTTCCTCCCATTCAACTCTTTTTACCACCCATATCATGCCCCTTCCAACCAATTCCACTATTTCTCTTCCTCCTCCTATTCAAGTAATTTTTGTCACAATTTTATAATTTTGGATGTAAATAGTACTCTACGTGTGCATGGAAGTGATAATGGTTCTAGATTTTGTGGATATATAGAATGGATTGTGTTGAAGGGGCATTGGAAGCAGTTTCGAGCTATTGACGGCGGTGAGAAAATATGTCATGTTTCAAAAACGCCGATTCCAACCAAAGCCATTGTTAAAAAAATCCGGTTCCCAAGTTCGGTCAGTGGACTGCCTTTATATGGAAAAGTGTTTTTCTTTTCTTCTTATTCAAAATTCTCATGTCGTAAATTAAATCCAACGAATCAAAAAATATATTATTTTGTCTAATTTTATGAGCATATGTATTGCATAGGCACCAGCTGCTAGTATTATATAAGGGGAACACACTTTTTGGTGTGAATCTTTTATGAGGCTGATTCGCACTTTCTTTTTCCAAAAAACCCATTACAAAACCTCCCTTAATCTTAATAACAGTAGAAACATTAACGTAAAACAATTGAACCTAAAAATAATTGCTACAAAAACTATTTTCCAAAAAACTGCTTCAATTCAAACCATTTCAGTCATGGCAGAAATGGAATGCCATAGGCCACAGAAGAGCAACTACAGAGCGTGCAATTTCATCTTCATTCTCAGGGAAAGGAAATGCCAATTTTTTGCCCATTATAGGTAAAGATTGTTATGGAACCATCTCGTTGTTTATTTCATCTTTCCTTTTATTCTAATTTAGTTTTTGCAATCAGGACCTGTGAATCAAATAAATTTGCATTTGTTCGTTACGAGTACCAGGATGAAGCACGAAAGGTTTTTTATAGACTAGATGGTATTACTCTCTTCCCTTCCCTATCTCTTTTTTAAGCATTCAGGGGTGTTCTATTCCTAGGAACACCCCTAAATGCTTTGTAGTGAAAATATGCCACCAATTACCAATTCTACAAGTCTAGATTTTGTACCATTGCGCAATTGCATTCCAGCCTCATCATTGTGCAAAATTATATATATATTGGGCTCATCGTTTCGATTTTGATATTACTAATTATATAACTTTGTCTAATTTAACGAGCACACGCATAGCGTGGGCACTAATTGCTAATATATATGTGTGTATCTATATATATATATATATATATATATAGATAGATAGATAGATAGATATAGACACACACATACACTGTGTGTGGGTTGTTGGGCGTGTGCAATATAAAATATAAGATATACGTATATATGCTACTATACATGCAACATATACATGCATATATATATCTATATGTATACACATGATCTCTTTGTGTGTGTGTGTAATGTAATATATAAGATATACATATATATATATATATACAGTATATATTCGATATACATTGATGTATATACATATATATACATGGCATATGTAGGTATATAATGTACGTCACATAAGGATATAATACATTAATATGTAATTATGTATATGGTAGCTAGCCATGCACATGATATACATATATTACATATATTGCATATGTATGCATGCATAATGTGTGTGTGTATATATTATACACATATTATATAAGTGTAACCTAAAAATATATGCACGTGAAAGGCATAGATGTGACATATGTACAAAAAAGAATGTACGCAAATAAGTACGATCGAAACAAATATACACAAAAAATAAGAAAAAATTTCTCAAAAAAATAATATAAGAGATTAATATTTTTATTCAGATCTACAATATTGTTCAATATTTATTTTGGCTCAACACAATATCGTTCAATGTTGAACAAGGACAGAATAATCAAAAGATTATGAAAAAATCTATTATTCATATTTTATTCCAAACACTACATGGTTGCAAAATTTGATCTGCAAATATCATTCAGACGATTTTAGAAAATCGTAATCAATTTTAACAATTCACAATTCAAGAAATATCTCAAAATGAAAAAATCACCTTCAAGCAAAATAGAAAAATAAGACTACCAGTACCAAATTTGAATAGTTGTCACAGATAAATAAATAAATAAAGAGAAGCAGCAAAAGTTCTACTTTCGGTACAAATGTAAATGTTGTAAATTTGAAACTTCTTTTTGTAGAGATGCTCTAAGAATCTAAAAAAAAAAAAGAGTTGAATAAAAAAGAAGAAAAAAGCTGAATAAGAGAGGGCGAATCAGATCAAAGAGGTAGAGCTAGTGCGATTACGTACAATGTAAAAAATAAGAATTTGTAAATTTTGAAAAACAAAATGTAAGATTTAGTGAGATTATTGTAATCTTTAAGAACTGTATGTTTTTTATAGTAGAAATTTAAAGGAAGCGACCATTTCATCTAGAAGTTTATTAAAAGAGAAAAAGGATACAAAGAGAGTTGAGAAAGAAAAGAACAAATTGTTTTGACCACAGAATCTGAAAGAAGAAAACAATATTAGGAAAGTTGTATTACAAATGATCAAAAATTGTGAACAACTATGATTCGGTTAGCGAAATGCTGGTAAATCTAATTTTTTGCCAATAATTGTTTGAATAATCAGAGTGAAATTCACATAATCCATATCAATTATAAGGTCCACCTTATTAATTTCTCAATTTATTGTATTCTACCTATAATTTCAACTTCATTCACTCGTTCAAATTAAAAGAACAATTCAAAAAAAATGCATTTACGTACTTACCAAATATAAAGACTCCGTGAGTGTATATATAGGTATCTCTACGAAATATAAACATAATCAATCCGACATTTTGAGAAATAGAATGGGTCATTACCCTCTTTCCTTTGTGATCACCCTAACTATATCACTTCAGCTCGCCTCCGCAGTTTTGGATCACGTTACGGTTCATATCATCAGTGCCGTTCCAGAGGCCCCCACTCGATTGCAAGTTCATTGTCGATCTAAAGATGATGATCTTGGATTGCAGACAATCAACAATGGTCAAGCATTCAGTTGGACATTCGTTAGCAACGTTTTTGGAAATACTCTCTTTTATTGTGATTTTTATTGGGGTTACAAGTACACAAGATTTGCGGTTTATGATCGGAGAATAGATGGCAAATGTCAGAATGGTACAACTCATTTTGATTGCTACTGGATTGTAAGACCTGACGGCTTCTATCTCAGCAAGGATAACAAGACTGGGCAGAAAATAAATAATTGGCCCTGATTAGTAGTGTTTGTGATAATAGTGCCTCATACTTTAAGGGCAAAACTAGAATAAAACATCTTTAATTTATTTTTTATAGATTGTCTGTCCTTCCATTTATACTCCGCTTAATAAAATCTAAATTAATATGATAATAAACACATTTTTAATTGTTTACCTTTTTAATGAAAACATGATTTAGCCATAAGATGAGGGGTTGGTCTTCACACTCCATTATTGTATATACATATTCGCACATCTTGTTTCTTTTCCCTTAATTTGTGAAAATTTACAACAGAGTTCTTTCACTGGGTCATTTTTTGACTTGAAGAAAGGCACACAAAAAGAAGTGAAAATCGTTTTTTTTAAAAAAAGGATGACGAAAATTAATTCCTAAAGTAATGGTCAAATTCTGATGGGATTTGTGATTTTCATGGCCATCCTTGCCACTCAACTCGCTTTTCCTATATCATTATTTACGTAATACTCTTAACAAATTATGTAATGAAAATTTTTAGCGTGTGAATTGAAGACAAGAGATTGAAAATTTGATTGAACTTTGTTCAATCACCAAATGAAGAGGAAAAAAAAAACAGAGTATTGGAGAATAGAGAAAAGAAGAAGAACAGAAACTAATTTCGGATTTTTATTCAATGCACAGAAGTACAAAACTGTGTGCATGTAACCACCCGGGATTTTCAATATTTAATAAAAACTAATTTTAAAATCGTTTCGCGGTATTTTTGTAAGTAGTTCAGGATATAGATATTTTAAATAGTTTAATTTGTGTTCAATTTCAACACTAAAATCTGTGGAGGGCCAAAATATAGGGCCGACCCAACTTGTGTTAAATAAGAGTTGAACCAGACAGAGGAGCATGGGCCGTGTCGGCAGCGTTGGGCTTGGGCCGATGTATTGCCGAACGGGCCCCTCTTTGGACAGGTCGGCATGATGACATCTATCCCATTTTGATATCATGGGACTTCAGCCAATGAGAGCCGAACGTGCTTACCACAAGAAAGATATGGGCTTTGTCAAGTGCCAGCTTACCGGTCTGTTGTTTAGGTAGGGCGGTGAAACTTTCTAGAATAGTAACAGGTCCCGAATAGGAAAGTGCCAATAATGGCAGTAGCCAAGTTCGGGAATACACTATGCTTGAAAAGTTGGCTCGTATGGAAACATTGTAATTTGATATCAGCAAATAAAGAAAGATTCCATGGAGATTGTGATACCAAATATTGCACTCGATGGCTTATAAATAGGAGATCATAGGCCATTAATCAAGTAAGCTATCACTCATTGTACAATTATTATTGTGTTTTGATCTCTTAGTGTTCTGACTTTAGCATTGGAGTGCCATCAGGTTGGAAACAACTCGTTGGCACTGATTGGCTGATCACTACGTAGGGTATTGGAGCGATTCAGACGGAAGAATATTCGCAGCCCCCACAATTGGCAACTCTACTGGGGAAAGAGTTTCCTTCATCTGAAAATTGCGATGGCTGAAGAAGTTGTGTTGTTGAATGAAGTCAGAACTACCAGACTCGACGGAAAAAAACAAGTGGGTGCCTCCACCTTCAAGGAAAACGGCCCACCGCTAATCGAGGAAATTCCTTCAGAGGGGCTACCTCCGATGACACCTTTGAAGCCGACTACTAGATAATACATCAAGCAGCTGGAGCAAGACCTGGAGAAGAAGAACGAAGCCCTAGACAATCTGTGTCTAGAGCTCATCCAGCTCAGAGCAGACATGAGAAATAACCAAGCTCTAGCAATGAGGATTGGGGGGCGTACTAAAATGGCCACCCGCCATGTGGAGAGCGCTCCAGATGAGCATTCATGCAACATAGATTAGGCTCTAAATCTATGACCGAATACTGTGGCGGTGGTAAAGGGGTGCATTGAGCGCGAATCAAGAAAATAGATGGTGGCACTCGGGCAACGAATGTCGAGGAGGCACGTACCAGTAACATTATTCATGGTATGTTGGACATTGAGAAGGAAGAAAGGCTTAAGGCCAAACTGCAACTCATTACTGGACAAAAAGTGATGAGTATGGAGTCGGCCCCCGGAAAGTGCCAAAGGGAGCCAGAGGGAGTAATTACTTTCACAGACCGAGATCTAGAACACGTTCAGCATCCACATAATGATGCATTGGTCATTAAATTGGAGATTGACACATAGTTCGTCAAAAAAATCTTGGTGGATCTTGGCAACTCTGTCGAAATCATGTATTACAATGTATTAAAAAAGATGTGGGCCCTAATCTGGCTGCTCAATACGTTGCCAACGAAATTCATCGTGGTGAATGTCTCATCGCCATATAATGCCATTGTCGGTAGAGAATTGGCATAGAAGTTGGGGTAGTGGCCTCCACCTATCATCAAGTACTGTGGTTCGTCGGATCAAACGGGGTGGGAAACATTTACAACAACTACGTGTCGACCAAGCAATGCTACATTGCTGCGATAAAGAGTAAGTCCACCCCGAACAGGTTAACTGGGTTGAGGTACCAAACCTACTAGTATTAGAGGATGTCGGCATACTAGCGGCCAGAAAAGCAGTAGAAGATTTGATCATCTACCAGTATGAGATGCCTGGTGTCGACCCCAAGTTCATCTGTCATGAACTAAAAGTCGATCCTAACCGTCGGCCAGTGGTTCAGAAGGCTCATCGCTCAATTGCCACCCACACGGACGTGGTGATTGAGGAAGTTGACAAGTGATTAGAAGTGGTAGCCATCGTAACATGTGTCTTGCCGACCCTGAACTTAGACCCCCATGGCTTAGGCTAGGCAAGATCTGCCTCCTCCTCACCAGCCTCGTATGAGGCGGAGTGAACAGGGGAGAAACGCCCAGCCTCCTCCTCAGTCGACTCCTCTAGGGGCCTCTTGCGGGTAACGGAGGGAGACATGGTTGGCATCGTAGATCACAACAGGGTAACGAGCAATGAAGGAGGCAGAGTGGCAAAAGCTGACGGATCGACAAAGTAAGAAGAAATTGACTTGGCGGTTCAGCGCGTAATGAACTACATTCTTGGTTTCGCGGTGTCGATTAGAAGATCCGAATAATCAAGGTATTGCAAGAACTTGCTTAGTGAACTCATTCAGCTCAATGATCTTCGAGCGAATGTTTATAGTGTTGTTCGAACTCTAAGATCGCAGCAACTTCTCGGTCTTTAATAGGTATTTGGAAAGCTTGAAAAATCTGAGCAGGGCAAAATTCAGCGTTCAAGAGACCAACGGCGTCCTTATCTGCAGCAAACCAAGAAAATAGAAATGCCAAGCAACAAGAATGATATCATTTGATTTAAAGGCAAAAATGAACAATACCTAAAACCCCTAGAACGCAGGGGATTTGGAGGGCCGAGCTCGAAGTTTTTGGTAACTTTAAGAAGTTGCCTAGTGTCTTTGTCCGAATTGGACAGACCAATCATCAGCGATCCATACCGTGGCTGACTTTGGAGGTGGTGTCTCTTGGATTTGGTATTTTTAGAGACAGAATAAACGTCGAAGATATCGTAGAACCCGAAATCAAGATCGTATAGTTTTTTCAGTCAAACGATTGACATAATAATCTTAAAAAATTTATGGACACCTGAAATGGAGCAAGGTTGAGCTCATGGAAGGCCTGTTGAAGCCATGGGTGAAGGGAGAACCAAACCCCCCTTCAGTGATAACCATCATAGGGATGTGAATATGGTCGAACTGGTAGGTAGGTACAGCACCGGTCTTTAGTAGTGAAAGTTGTACATTATCTAGGACGTTGTATCTTACCTGAAAGACCTACTTGTCAGCGTAAGTTCCGAACCAATCTCAATCATGCTTTTCTTCGGTGCAATGGGAGGACCTAAGAAAGATACGAGGGTTCAGGGTCAAAAAATGAGGATGAGAAGACCGACACCGAAGGTGTTCCGTAGAAGTGCCTAGCAAATCTAAAAAGGGTCTGGCGCTTATCGAAGTGATGGGACAAAGTCGCCAAAAAAGGATTTAACAACAGGATGTGTCTACCAAAAAAGACGTTTTGATGAGACAGTTACAACGGCACTGTTCATGCATAAACAGTGCCGAAAAACTAAAAATTGAGTACTCTAAAGAAAAGTAAGAGCAAAATACAAAGCTAGTACACAAATAAGTAGCTAAATGCAAAAATTAGTTCGGAAAAACTACCTGAATAGCAAAATATTCGACGAAAAATCTTCGGAAGAACTCCAGCGAGCGTTCTTGAGCAGCAAGGGAAATAAAGAGAAGAGGCAGAAGAAATGAAGGGAAAAATGATTTCTCCTCCCCCCCCCCCCCCCTCCCCCCCGGAAATTTACAAAGGTTTGAAATGAAGCGTTAGACGGCACATGGAAAACGAAGCGACGCGAAGATGGGTCATTCAATGAATGACACGTGGAACAATTTGGAGTGTTTGGCAATTAATGCTTCTGAAATGGCATGTGCACAGGTAAAATGACGACCTGACACACAATAAATAAGTGAGCGACGCGTGTTCATAACCATTGCAATTTTGTGCGTTTGGCCATTTGTATTAACCAATCACCAACCAAGTCAATGCTGGGTTGAAGGGCTGTTGTGGAAAGCCGAAATACAGGACCGACGCAACTTGCGTTAAATAAGAGTTGGACTAAGTAGAGGAGCATGGGCCGTGTCAGCAGCGTGGGGCTTGTGTCGTGTCGACAACATGAGTTTTGGGCCGACGTATTGCCGAACGGGCCCCTTTTTGGACAAGTCGGTATGATGACATCAGTCCAACTTTGGTGTGATAGGGCTTCAGCCAATGAGATCCGAACAAGCTTAACACAAGAAAGATACATGCTTTGTCGAGTACCGACTTATCAATCAGCCGTTTAGTTAGGGCGGTGGAACTTTCTAGAATAGTGGCAAGTCCTGAATAGGAAAATACAAGTAATGGCAGTAGCCAGTTTTGGAAATGCACTATGCTTGGAAAGTTGTCTCGTATGGAAAAATTGTGATTTGATATCCACAAATAAAGGAAGATTCCCTGGAGATTGTGTTACTAAATATTACACTCGATGGCTTATAAATAGGAGATCATAGGCCATAAATTATGTACGCTATCACTTATTGTGCAATTACTATTGTGATATACTCTCTTAGTGTTCTAACTTTATCATCAAAGTGCTACCAAGTTGGAAACAACCTGTTGGCGCTAATTGGCTTTTCACTATGCAAGCTATTGGAGCGATTCATACGGAAGAATATTCGCAACCCCTACAAAATCCCCTATTTTCCGCAAACCCAGCATAGGTCAGCATGCAAGTCATTGGGGCCCCTAGCCGGGCGATTGGCTGATCTTCCTACTTTATTAATCAAGCTTTGGCCCAAATGATGGAAATTAATCTCAAACTCCTTTACATCGCACTAGCATACACTCTATTACTGTTGTGATGTCCACAAGTCCCCGTGGAATTCAGTGATAACAGAATTGCCATTAATTACCATATTCTCTCGATTAATTTATGTCGTTATATTGCTTAGTTGTGTGGAGATGTTGATCTATTGTTTCATGTTGTTGTTAACACTCCGATTAACGCGGATACGCTCAAATTTCATCCATTATGAAGCCCGATTATTTTCAAAACTCGCATTATTTAAATTTGGGAAACTAATAGAGTCGAGGATGTCGAGTGTACATTGTAAGTAGCTCATGAATAGTGACACCTGAGTTAACATAAAGGTATGTTAATTAATTCAGGTGGCCTCGCCATGGCGATTTGGGGGTCGGCCCATTTATTTTACGAAAACTAGGTGAAAAGTACAAAAGTATGATGAATTGATCCATTAAGTTTAGGCTAATTTATTTTTTGAGTTAGAACTCATTGTTTTAAAGTATTAATGGATTAGGTCCTTTAATGGACAAAATTATCCTTATTGGTTGTTTCTTTTGTCTTCTCATTCTTAGCTTATTGTACGGCACCCAAACTTTTGCGTCTTTGCTTCTCTCTTCTACACTTAGCTCCCTCTCTCTCTCTCTCACCAGAACATTCTGAAATAAAATAGATTGTCTACTATTTTTTTACTCAAATTTATTTTTTTTTTGCATTTGTTATTCTTACATTAATGTCTGATGGTATATTGATTCTGCTTGACAAAAAAAAATTAAAAATTATATCCAGAAATTATAAAAAGAATAAGAAAAGATGAAAATAAGTCCAAACAGGGTCTTTTCGATTTATTTTTCTTCTTTAGTGAATTGTTTTTTAACTTTTTGATATGATTTTATACTTTTTAATTGATTTCATCGAGACAAACCAACAAACTACAAAAAATGATAAAAAATACTAAACCAAAAAAAATTGAATAAAAAAATTAATTTAAATAATTTAGACTAATAGATTAGACGTTTTCTAATCAACTACTACGAGCAAAAGGGAGTTGCAATAGATTATTTTCTAATCAAACATGAATAAAGTATATTTTTTCTATATTTGTCTTTTTGTTAATCTCTTTATTTCCCCCTGTTATTTTGTCAACATTATCAGATAATATTATCTGCCAATATTAGTAACATTGATAACATTATAGGAACATTTGCGTATAACATTATCAAAAAATGTTATCTGATAACATTATCTGATAATGTTAATGCTATCTAATAACACTATCAAACGATGTTATCTGCCAAAGTCATAGATAATATTATCTAATACTGTTATCAGATAAATATTACTACAATGTTATCAAATAATGTTACTATAACATTATTAGATAATATTATTTGATAACATTATCTGATAATCTTATTAGATAATTTTATTTGTTGCAACATTATATGGTAACATTAAGAGATAAGGTCATCATATAATGTTACACATTTTAATAATACAATAGTATCAGATAATATTATCTAATAACATAACATATAATGTTATCGGATGACATTTTTCGATGATGTTATCTGATAACATTATATGTTGCAATAAGAACATAGGATAAATTTCAGTTACCTCCCCTGCGGTTTTTAACAATTACAGATACCTTCCTTGTAGTTTTCGAAAATGCACTTACCTCCCCTTTCAGGGATTGAACTGGATTAAATTGGTAAATTAACGGTTTTACCCTTCAAAAGTCAACAGTCCACTGATTCTTTAAATTGCCTCCTAACAGGTATTTTTTTTTTTTGTTATTTTAATTTTTTGTTTTAACTTATTTTTTTATGAAATTATCTTTTTTACTTTTTAAGTGTACTCAAACTAGAGACGAAAATAAAAATTGACACAAAAAAATGCGTATTTAGAATAGAGACGATTTTTTTACTCCATCTATTTTATATCAGTAGTTCATCACAAAAAAATGTGTGAACTTTTAAGATTTTTGGCATGACATTAAATATCTCAATGTCTTAATTTTTTAGTTAATTTGGTAACAATTAAATTCATGAATTACATGACGAAGTATTTTTTACTCTAAAATTATATTATTTTGTAGTGGACGTCTATAACAATGAAAGTGGAGGGCGTATTTTTTAATATTTTAATAAAATTAGTGTTAAATTTATTGAACTTATTTTTTATCTTAATGAAATGAATCTTGAAAGTAAAAAAATATAACCAAAAGAAATGAATCTTGAAAGTGTAACAAATGCATTTACCACTTACTAATTGATACAAAAGAAATATTTAGTTCTACTTTTGCTACGTGCGTTTGGTAAAAAAACTGAGAAAAAGGACTTTGTGGGTTTAGTTCGGTGGAGATTTAGTAGGTTTGTAAAGATCTGGAATTTTAATAAAGTTAAAAATTATTATTTTCAAATTTGCGTTGCAATTATTTATTTACTTATTCATATTTATTTAAATGGTTGAGACAAATTGTGTAACGAATAGTTAAAATTGAAAGTGCACAATACTTACGATAGGATGCGTTACACCGAAACACATGCCCTTCTACTTCATCAATATCCGAAGGTATCCTAGGCAATTTAATAAAGAATAATAAGATTTTATTGGGAAGAATAATGGATCGTTAAATTGGATTAATAGGTTTAAATGAGAATTCATGGGGAATTTTATGAGGTTTGATGAGAGTTTATGGAAGAGTTGATTTTTGAGCCCTAAATAAACACCATTAGTTTTCCTTTTTCTATTCACAATTTTCATAATCAGAGAATTTGTTAGTTTGAGAGGAAGTTCTTGAGGCGTTGAGAGAAGTAGTCAAAGCCGAAGCTCCGCCCAACTGAAGTTCCGTTGATTTATCGTTCGTTCTTCATTTTATTCTTCAATCGAGGTAGAGGTTTATACCTACCAACCCTTAGGTAGTTAGTTTAAGTTATTATTCATGAATTTTAGATCCATAACGCATGTATTAAATTCTGTTCATGTTAGAAAAATTAGAAGATGCGATTTTACAGAATCTGAAAAACGAAAGCTCGCTCGAGCGAGAGAGGGCTGCTCACTCGAGCAAGGTCTTGAGTTTTTGAGATTTAAAAAAAATTATTTTTTTAATAGGCCACTCAAGCGAGCTCTAGAAATTTTTAGTGTTAAAATTTGGACAGTATGTCTGTTTTGGCCGCTCGATCAAGTTGCTCAAATTCTAAAATTTACAACGTTGTTCTGTCTATGTTGGACATTGTCCAAACTTGAAAACTAGTCCAGGTAACATGCTCATACTGCACAAGCATCCACAACACGTGTATTAAGTTCACAGATCCCCGCGGGGCCTCGTGCGGATCATTTGACCCTAAACTATTATTTTTTACAATGCTTATTTATGTTTAACCATGATTGTTGTAATTCAATGTTGATGATAGAGTAAAGTGTAGATAAACTTGCGTGATCTAGATCGTGTTGAAAGTTGTTAGATATGCTGAGTATGACCGCCATGGTCCCCAATGAGATTGTCGATGTTATAACCGTTACGCTGCCTGAATTTTCACTGATTTGACGCAACTAAACTTTTTGGAGAAAACTTAGGTTGTGCGTTGGGGATATTGCACATTGGTCAATAATCAAAGAAAACTTAGGTTATACGTTAGGAACATTGGTCATCGCCTCGTATGACACCTGAATTTTGGAAACAAATTATGATTCATTGATCGATAACATGTGGTAACTTATAGAGACAAGCAAGGATAATGAAAATAAAGTTGAAACGATAATTGGTTGTTTAACCTCGGAATCGTTGGGATGCCAATGAGTTGTTTTGTGGGTGTCGATAGAGGTGCTAGACAGTCACGACATGTTGATCTGTGCTTGAGGTGCTGGACGGTTGAGATGCGTTGATCTGTACTTTTGTATATTCTGATGTATGTATTGTTACCTTTGGGTTTGATTTTTTGGGTATATTTTTCTACTGGGTTTCATTACTCATTAAAGCAACTTCTCTACCTTTGGAGTTTCATGCCAGATTTAAAAGAGCAGATGGGATGCCTCCCGAGCAGAAAGAGTCGGGCGATGAAAATGAAAAGGTTAACAAGACCGAGTTGCCACACAATTAGAAGCTCTGAATTTTATAATTTTTTCTGTTATATAAAACCGAAAGATTAATTGTTTTATTTCAAAAGTAATTATGTTGTAATTAATTTCTTAATAAAAGAAAAAAATCTATGCTATTTTTTTTAAAGCTTTAAATAACAAGTAATTTAAAAATGACTTAAATAATGTACCAAAAAGTCAGGGTATTACAAATAGTATCAAAGCATAAGTTCACCATTGCAACCTTAGGTAGAATGGGTAGATCGCAAATTCCAAGAGTCCTTGGACTTGCCTAGATATTAATGTACGGTATACATAAGTCTACTATATATTTTGTGTTTTACCCTTTACCTTTTCCAACCCCAATGGCTTGATCATGAAAGTCCGTATTAGTGACGATTTATCACTACCATCACCAATCACCCCACAAGATGAACCATTAGGGAGAAGAGGCAAGTTTCGAGATTGCTGAGAAGAAGTAAGTCAGGATAGGGAGAGTTTTCCCGACGGTGAGATAACTCGGCATAGGTAGCTGACAAAATATACAATATGTGTTCTTCTCAAATGATTGTTGGCTTCGGCCCTCATGATTTTGCAAAGATGGTGATAACCATTACGGTGATCATATGTATTATTTTTAAAACAAACTCTTATTTCGAAAATGTGATAAGTAAAAACCTTTGTTACGGAACTCAATTCATTGCAGAATTGAACCGACCGGCACAAGTATCAACGATGACACTAACAACAATGGAGGACACAACGAGATACTGTTCGACAACGATAATCTGGGAACTAACAATGCCGCCAACATGAGCGACGTTCCACCTCCAGTTAACCCATCAATTCATGACATTCCACACATCATGCTTAGACCTGAGTAGATAACTCAGTTATTTCAAGACTTTATCGCTTCACAATCAATGCCACTACCTCAGATGTCATACTTTCCACAACACATGTAATACCAACCCTATCGAGCTCCAATAGTCCGAAGCATGCTACTTTCTGAATTTTGCAAGCATCGACCACCCGTCTTTCGCAGAG
>JABCMJ010053455.1:0-17773 GCA_014822125.1 Arbutus unedo | reverse complement strand
TGAGTGTTGTGAGATTTCTTTTACTATGTATCGACATTAATAATATGTTAAAAATTGAGTGCGTGACACAGACAACCATTAATGAACAGAACTCTGAAGTTATAGGGGATCTACGTTTCCAAATAACTAAGTTGACCACCTCAACTGGAGCATTACATCAAGAAAAGGGCAAATTTCCTGCCCAACCTCAGCCTAATCCTCAAGGCTAATACTTTATGAGCAGTTCTGTACCTTCTAATTTGCATTTAGAGCAAGCCAAGTCAATTATGACTTTGAGAAGTGGAATGGTAAAGAAGTTGACAAAGCAATCTTGCCAAAAATCACCACTCCTGAAGCTCTTGCTCTTGTCCCGAGCCCTGAACCTGATCAACCAGAAATTGAACCATCCCAGTCCCCTAAACCTCAGGATATTCCACATAGAGACCAACCTGTCTCTACTTATCCCATCTCGGCACCATTGTCACAAAGGTCAAAACCTGTGCCTAAAAACTCACACAATATTGAGATTTATGAGTTATTCAAACAAGTCAAGGTCAATATTTCCTTGCTGGATGCTATCAAGTCACTCATTCAGGAGTACGCAAATCATTATTTTTTTTCTAAACCCTTGGAAACTTGTCTTACAACTGAAGAGGCAACATTTTTAGAATCACCTAAAGTAGAATGTTCTCTTCTCGAGGGAGAAGAAGTATTGGGCACTAAAATGTGGATACCCACTTTCAAAAAATTTATCGCCAGCCAAATCTAGAACTCTTCCCTCTAGTGTTTAGCCACCCCAGCTTGAGTTTAAGACCTTGCCTTTAGATCTTAAATATGTCTTTCTTGGTGATGCTAATGAATTTCCATTAGTAATTTCTTCTACTCTTGAAAAAAACCAAGAACTGGAGCAATTGACAGTCTTAAGGGAAGACAAAAAAGCAATTGGTTGGACAATAGCAGATATTCAAGGTATAAACCCGTCATTTTGTGGCCATCATATAAACCTCGAAGATGACATTAAGCCCTCTCGCCAACCTCAATGTCAATTGAATCCCATTATGAAAGATGTTGTGCGAGACGAGTCCTTAACGTTGTTAGATGTGGTCATCATCTATCCCATCGCTAACAGCAAATGGGTGAGACCTATCCAAGTTGTACCTAAGAAGTCCAGTATTATTGTGGTTCCAAATGATCAAGGGGAACTAATCCCAACTCGTATAATCACCAGATGGAGAGTTTGTATTGATTATAGAAAGCTAAATTCTTGCACTAGAAATGATCACTTTTCCCTTCCATTCAATGATCAGATGTTGGAAAGGATCGCTGGTTATTCATTCTATTGCTTTCTACACAGTTATTCTAGATATAACCAAATCGAGGTCTCTATGGAAGATTAGGAGAAGTCCACATTCACATGCTTGTTTGGCACTTTTGTCTACCTCCGTATGCTGTTTGGTCTGTGTAATTCACCCAGCACCTTTAGGTGTATGACGGGTATCTTCAGTGATATGATAGAGAAAGTGGCAAAAGTGTTTATGGACGACTTCTCTGTTTTTGGAGATTCTTTTGAGTCCTGATTGAAAAATCTTGAGTCAATTTTAAAGAGATGCGAGGAGACGAATCTTGTCTTGAATTGGGAGAAATGCCATTATATGGTAAAACAAGGTATCATTCTCGGACATATTGTATCTGCTAAAGGAATCGAGGTGGACCAATCTAAAGTCGAACTCATTTCCAAGTTGCCCAGTCCATAGTGTGTCAAGTATATTCGTTCTTTCCTTGGATATGCTGATTTTTACAAGCATGTCATTCAGAATTTTAGCATCATTTCCCTTCCATTGTGTAAATTGTTAGCCAAATATTTACCATTTGAATGATGCATTAGTGTGAGGAAGCTTTTTTGAAGCTTAAAATCAGTCTTATGAAGCCACCTAACATGGAACCACCAAATTGGGATTTACCTGTTGAGCTTATGTGGGATTCAAGTGATTAAGCCATAGAAGCTGTTTTAGGCCAGAGCAATGGAAAGGAACCTCATGTGATTGCCTATGCAAGCAAAACACTTAATGACGCTATTGGCAGTAATTTTTGCACTTGATAAATTTCGATCCTACTTCATAGAATCACCAATTTTTGTCTCTACTAACCACGCTACTCTGAAATATCTCTTGACTAAACAAGACGCTAAGGCGCATCTTATTCGTTGGGTCCTACTGCTTCAAGAATTTAATTTAACCATAAAAGATAATAAAGGAGTAGAGAATGTAGCTGCGGACCATTTGTTGGACTCGAGTTTAACGACCACACCACAAACATTCTACTCTTTTCCTAATGAACAACTTTTCAATGAATCAAATTGTCCCTGGTATGCTGACATTGTTAATTACTTGGCCATGGAATAAATTCCACGTCATTGGACTGCTTAGGATAGAAGGAAGTTTGTAGTAGATGTAAGGAAATTTGTGTTTGACAAATCTTACCTGTTTAAGTTCTGCCCCAACCAAATTGTACGGAGGTGCGTACCTGACAATGAACAGAAGGATGTCCTTTCTTTTTGCCACACTAAAGCATGTGGGGGTTACTAAAAAGACGCCACCAAGGTGTTGCAGAGCAGTTTCTATTGGCCTAATCTCTTTAAAAATGCCTTTGAGTTTTGTAAATCATGTGATCGATGTCAACAACTTGGAGCTCTTTCTCATAGAAACATCATGCCTCTCAACCCCATCATTATCATAATTTTTTTTTATTACTGGGGTATTGATTTCATGGGACTATTCCCTAATTCCTTTGGTCATCTACTCATTCTCTTTGTTGTCAATTATATTTCTAAATGGGTGGAAGCCATCCCAATGCGTATGAACGATCACAAAGTTGTGATCAAATTTCTTAAAGAACATATCTTTTCCAAATTTGAGATGCCCAAGACACTACTAATCAGTGGCCAAGGGACACATTTCTGCAATTGCCCTATGGCTACCTTAGTAAAAAAGTATGAGACTAATCATCAAGTTTCCACCACCTATCACCTCCCAGACAAATGGGCAAGCAGAACTAGCAAGTCGAGAAATTACGCATATTCTTGAAAAAACGATTAACCCCAACTATAAAGATTTGTCCCTCCGACTGATTGATGCATTGTAGGCTCACCGTACAGCGTATAAAATAGTTTTGAGCATGTCACCATATCGTCTAGGTTATGGCAAAGCTTGTTATTTACCTGTTGAATTAGAGCGTAGGGCATATTGGGCAATTAAACAACTAAACTATCGCCTATCCTAAGCCAATGCTCATCGCAAGCTTCAACTCGATGAGTTAGAAGAAATTCGCAAGGATGCCTGTGCTAACGCTCATATCTATAAATGTAAGGTGAAAGCCTTTCATGACAAGAAAATCGTAGGCAAGACCTTTGTTCCTAGTCAAAACGTCCTGTTGTATAATTCAAGGCTATATTTGTTTCCGGGGAAGCTTCGATCCCGATGGACTGGAACTTATATTGTCCAAATCGTGTTTCCACACAATGCCATTGAAATTGAGAACCCTGCAAATCAACATAGTTTCAAAGTAAACGGCCACCTTAAACCCTTTGTTGAAACTTTTACGGTAGATGAAGTTGAGGAGGGGCTCATTGCTCCAGATTATTTGTGATAGTAAGCATTGAGAAGTCTAAGAGACTATAAACCTATGGAGTTTGAGATACCTCTAGTGTTCGCCATGCTCAAATGGCCCCTTTTTGCTAGTCCAGTATGGCCACCTTGTTTAAAGCTATGTATGTAGTACCTTCATGGTTAGGTCTGACGGCAGGCGCATAGACAACAAGAAATCTGTCCGAACCATCAGGCTTAAATGTTGAAGCTCCATGGAGATTGTTTCAAAGTAGAATGATGGGTAACGAATTGTGCTAAAACAAAAGGGATTCGTAGCCTATTAAATGATGGCATCTCTTCTCAAGATATTGTTGAACCCTATGCATACTGTCTTTCCAACAAAAAGGGAACCACAGTCCTTTTCAAGGGGGAAAAGTAGTGCTCGTATCTTTCGCATGAAGAGGGAGGTGGATTAGTTTAGAATTTAAATTTTTCTGTCATTTCTTTATATTTTATTTTTAGACTGACCCACTAATAATTTGATTTTGTTGTTGAGAAAGTCATTTTTGTTTTTAGTAGCTAGTTGGTTGTTAAGTCTTTGTAGGATGAATAAGCTACCACATTAGTCTTGGTAGTTTGGATCTAAGCTGGAGTGAGTGATTCATTCAGGAGCTCCAAGCAGGAGTGCCATTATGTGTGGCGGTTGTTAGTCCAAAAAGCCTCAGTAATGGTCCTATGCGACTAGCTGTGGTTCCACAAGTTGGAGCCGAACGAGTGAGTCATGGGAGTACTTCTAATGATGAAAAGAGCAGATGACGAAAAATCTTCAAACTTGGTCAAGGTATATGGTGGTTGACATTCCACCTACCAGGTATGATCTTCCCATTTTTGTTATGTTTTATGTGTCATTGTCTTATTGCATTGAGGACAATGCAAACTTTAAGTTGGGGAGAGTGATTGGTGTTAGTTAGTCCCACTTTCAAAATTTGGTTTGTTTTAGTATGTTTTGATGTACTTTAGTCTAAACTCCCTTGTTATTATTAAGTCAATTGGCCTATGCGCAACTATGTTTTGAACCATACATATTATAAACTTCAGAGTTGCTATCCTACCTTTTGTGTACAAACATGAATTTTGTTGAAGAAGTTAGAGCTTGAATGAGCATTTCACTAAAGTTGATCTACAAAGAGTGGAGATTCATTTTTGTCACTCATATCCCATGTATTCCATTTAAACTCTTTTTGTTTTCTTTGTTCCAACAAATGCTATATGCTATGCCATGACGAGATATGCAAAGACATTTAGTTGAAATTTATAACATGACACGGGAAATGATACAAGGCCATGTTCTATGATTAAAACCACATATGAGTCTCCTAGACCTTAAATTTTGAACCATTCCAAGTATAACTTTCCTTGTATAAAACCATAGGTAGCCGGTGATATAAGGTGTTAGGATTGTGTGATGGTTGTTAAGAGAGCAATATCCTAAAAACACCCAAATTTTTCTCGAAAAAACATCCGGATGAAAGCCCTTAACGTTCGGACGATTACCTCTGAAAGTGAACCAAAACCATTGAACATCTGGATTTACCATTTTCACCTAACCCAATTGAAAAACCAGAGCCACCAAACATACATCCAGATGTTTCTTAAAAACCATCAGGATCTTCCATTAATCCAGAAAAATCCATTTTAGCCAGAGACACTGAACATCTGGATGTTTTTACCAAAATCCTAAAAAAAAGACCCTGAGCATATAAATAACCCAATGATTCATATTCTTTCTTCGCGCAATATTGTAACAAAGGGGCAAAGAGAACTCTAGCAATTTGAACCGACGTTCACACCAATCCATCGTCGACCACCACCATTTGGCCACCACCATCCTCCTCCGTCTCAGATTTTCGCACCAAGGTAGAGTAGAGGTCTAGGGTTTGCACATTTCACTAATACCCAGGGTTTGGGTGGATTCTTTTTGGGTAAGTCTTCTCACCACCTTTTGAAGTTTTTAGTTGTTAACAATGGCTAAGGGAAAAGAGAAGGAGGTTAGAAAAACCCCTATAGACCCACAATCTGATAGTGAATACCGAAGGAGTGGGTTTGACTAACTCTGATGAAGGGGATAGCCTTGATGAACACTTGACTCTTGGTGCAGCAAGGAGGTTGATATATGAAATTGAGAGAATACATGCAGGAGAGGGGTCCTCCAGAGGAAAATCAACAAAACCCACTCAAAAACTCATCCGTAGGAGAAAAACCACTAGAACATCCAGTACTCCACAATTTGTGGGGCCTGTGATTCATGATTCAGGGAATGAGAGTGACTCTGAGGGAGAAGTGAGAGTATTATTACCTAAGGCCGAGATGACAATCCCAAAAGAAAAAGGGAAAGCCAAAGCCAAAACCAAATCCAAAACCAAACCAAAGTCCAAGTCCAAACCTTCAAAACCAACTAAACCCACCCAAGCCAATCAAAAACAAAAACAACCCTCTAAAACTAAGAAACCCCGAGCTAAGAAGAAAAAGAAACAAAGGGTGGAGCAAAGTGAAGTTGGGGAAGAAAATGAGAAAGGTGGAGAGAGGAAGAAGTGGAAGAAGAAGTTGGAAGAAAAAAACATTACCTGTGAGCGGGAAGTGAACAAAACAAGTATTTCATTGACAGACAAAGTGGTGATGTAATTATAAAAACGTCAATTGGATTGATTCTTCAAAGTGGTAGAGGGATATGTGAGAGAGCGTGTTGAAACATTTTACGCCAATATAGTTTTGGAAGAAGAAGAAATGGAGGAATCTAGACTTGAAAGCAAGGTTCGGGGAGAAATTATTTGGGTGATACCGTGGAGAGAATTTCAGAATATCTTGAGTGCTCAATCCCTAACCCTGACACAGTTGATATCCCTAGGATTGCTGTTGACTCCTCCACCTTGACAAAGAATTTTATGCCTCCCTTGTATCTGAGGATCCTTCGACATTCAACGGGGACTTTATGACCGGGTCATTAAAATCAGAATACATATTGTTGGACAAGGTGGTGAAATACAACATATACCCCATAGCCCAAGAAAAGAAGCCACCATTTATGCATGCAATGATGAATGACACAGTGATTGACTTTGAAAGAGTCATCTGCCAAGAATTGTGCTTTTTCATGCAAACGAGAGCCAAGGCAAACATGATTTTTCTGGCCATGATTACGCACTTTTGCGAGGAGCAGGGCATAGAAATTTTTTGGACCTAAATAACCAAAGGATACCCAAGGCCTATCAATGCTACTTTTGTGAGCAAGCAACAGGCAAATTCCAAATCTGCAACTTTGAAAACCAAGCAAACTACCACCTCTACTACAAATGAGATACCACTTTCTACCTCACCACCCATGCCATCCCACACTCAACCCAGCCATGATAATGAACCACCATTCCAGTAAACTCCACTACCCACTACCCAATCTACCCCCACGAATGGGAGCAATGGAGCAAAGATATCCATGAGAAGTAGAACCTCATCATTAAAGCCCAAATAGCCACTTTTATGGAGATGAGGCAAGAAATGGTTGAGAATGCTAAATTCCGAGCAGAAATAATGGTGCAATAAGGGTCCAAGCAAAAGTAAATGCGCGGCTATTGAGGGTTAGTGTAGAGTTATCAAAGTAGAAGTTCAAAGTGGGAAGTGAGAAGGAAAAGGGAAAAGAAGAACAAATGTGGTGATAGAAGAAACAAACCCGGAGGATGTGGTGGAGGTTGACAGCTCATATAGTGATTTAGGGGTGCACATAGACATAGATTCCTTGCTGCATAATTTGAACAAGAGGAAGGATGGTGCTGGGAGCAGTAAAGATTTGACAATTTGAAAACTCCCATCTACCACACACCTTGATACTGTACACTACTATCACACATAATTTTTGTAGGTTGTTAATCAGACGGCATATTTTTGGAGTAGTCGTGTCATTACTAGTATGTAGTATGTAGTTTATAGCTTTTCCACAGTAGTTGTAAGTTTGAAGTTTGTCGTTCTAGTATGATGTCTTGCGAGTAGTTAGGTAAATATCGTTTCAGGGTAGTCTTTCTTGAACTATGTATATGAGACGGTACTTGTTTTGCAATCTTACCATTTTTTGTAACTCATGGTCATTATAAGCTAATATAAAGTTCTCAGTTGATCCCATACTAGTCTTGAATTAAATTTAATTGTGTTACGTATACTTGCATGGTTGATAGTTTGGCATGTTTCCTCCCATGTTGATTGTATATATACTTCGTAGTTTAGAATGCGCTAAATTCCTTGAAATGCAGTCTTTTTTGTCACTATTGCGTTGTTGTTGCGCAAGTTGTGGAATGACTTAAATTCCTGGAGTGAAATTTATTTTAAGAGATTATTTGGTGAAGTTTGGAATCAAGGCTCATATTGATTTTTGGGAACTTATATGTCATGATAGCTTAGTATGTTCAATTAGATTCACGACACGGTTACACATTAAGAAAAGGCATCATGTATTCCATATGCATTGGTTGGGTGAATCAAAGATCAGGCATATGCCATATCATGTCAATATACAAGGAAGACTTTATCAAAATTTTGTGATTTTGTGATTGTCTTAAGTTTTTAATTGCTAGAGACTAGCAACCCTCAAGTCGGGGTGTGATTAGCACACATATTTGCATATCCTATAACTTGACAGAGTAGTTTTAGACTTGCATCCATGATTAATTCTAAGTTTTTAACTAATATTGCATGTAAGCTATATTTGTCCTTGTTGTAGAAAAAAATAGGTTAAAATGATATTCTGGGAAGTCTTCATGAATCCTGGATGATCTATGAAGTTATCCAGAGGTCGGGGCAAAGTGTTGATGCGATTGAAGCTCAGGAAGGAAGAAAAAAATTGTAAAAAAAGCCAAGAAGTGCTACTATTGAAACTGATGCCCAGAAAGCTGAACATTCGGATGAAGTCTTCAAACATCTAGATGATGTGCCCTACCAAGGATGAACCAAGAAGCTAGAGAGCAAAAACATATAGATGTTGTAATTTCACAAGCCAAAGCCAGCATTCCAGAAAAGAAAAACATCCAGATAAAAAGCCCTAACCATCCGGATGTTGACCAAGTATTGCAAACCAAGTTAGAAAATCAGAGGCACTAAAGATCCGGATGTTTTTCAAAAACATCTGGATGTTCTATTAAGCAAAGCAACATGTTGAAGAAATTCGGATATAAAAAAAATGCAGAAGAAGGAAACATCTAGATGTTAACCAGTAACATCCAGATTTTTGGAAGACAGACTGAAGACGAAAGAAGACAGAAGAGGGAAACATTTGGATGTTTGGCAATAACATCCGGATGTTTTGTTCGTGAATCAACCACTTTTGTTGACTTTTCAAAGGCATTTCTTGGATTTGTCAGCCACCTTTTTAGACCATTTTTCAAGGGGAATACTCGACCACCGTAAGGGCCAACAAAACAAGGTTACTTCAACTAAACAAAGAGTCAAATGATGATTGAAGTTGTCTCTTCCGCAAAACTTAGAGGCTAAGCAAAGATTTATCAAGATATTTTGCTTCAAAAGGAAGAGAGTTTTTCCTAAAAATAAAACCTTTCGATGTAATGAGAAAAACAACTTTTTGATATACAATTTTAGATAAGGAGAGATAGCTAGAGATAGAATTAGAGAGTTATCTTAGATATGTTTTAGAGGGTAACTTTGGGGATGTCTACGAGGGCAACTCGGGACCCCGAGAGAGTGATGATGACAAGTCTCTTGGACGTCCTTGAGCCGATTAAGAGGAAGTGGCCACGGTTCGTTGGTACCTAACCTGGTGACGCTACATTCTGTCAGATCTAGCTAGGGTGAGGTAGTTATTGTCACGCCCTCGATTTTTGACATACTAAATATTATATTCATATTGATAAAATCCTCACAAGCTCGCCCATATACCCAAATCATTAACATATTGATTTTAAAGAAAGTTACATCAATTGAGTCAAAATATCAAGTGCTATTATTACACACATTTTCCAAAAATAAATAATATAAATATCGAAAATAACTCTCCCATGCTATCTTCCAAAATAAATCGTCCACATGCACTCCACTCACTACTCTAATATTATATCTGAAAAGAATGAAGGGTTGAGCTACATAGCCCAGTAAGAATATCTACAGCCATATGTGACAACGAAAAAATACAACATAAAACATGATCATTAAAAGATAACACATGATAAGCTTATATGAAACACTAGATAACCATGAATGACACACACTTAACCATTTAACAACACCGTTTCGATACCCATTCAACCATTTCTCAATACCGACTCATTTTACATCAACCGTTCACAAGGCCGGGTCATTACCCAATAACAATTTTTCTCAATTTTCTCACTAGTATGTCCCTATCCACTGTCAAGTCAACTCGTCCATCCATATATATTCACTCACCAAGTCATTTCTCATGTTTCACTTCTTACATGTATAGTCAACGTAGGCCTTCTCACCTTAAATTATCACATCTCAATCTAACAAGATTACCCAAATAGCTCAAAAATTCGTACTAACACTTCTAGGACATTGACTGATCTTCAAATGGACTATCCAACTGATACCCAACTCACACGTATCTTCGTATCCTTATTTTCCTGATTGTCTGTCATCCACAGTACATCATTTGAAGGTGGCTAACCTGGCTAACCATTTTATTATCATTCCTGATGCTCTCTCGAAGGGGATCGGTACAGCAGTTCTCATTGTTCCTAGGACTCTCCCGACATAGGCTAGTACATCATCACATCCCCTAGGGCACTCCCAAAAAGACAAGTAAATAGTTCTTGTATTCTATAATTGTATATACGTATGTTCACATTTCACATTAACACCAATATAGTGCACCAGTGAGGTCACAAGAGGAAAGCAATAATAACCCAAAGAAAAGCATTACGTGACTTCACAATAGTCATTCATAATCTCTCAATTCTTTTAATGCGTACCACGACTCATGTGCATCACTAATATATTCCCATTAAGTGTCAAATTTACATACCTGGCATTCTCCTTAATGGAACTAGTCCATATCATTCCTAGCACTCCCATAAAGGGGTCTAGTACACTCCTTGTATACACGGAGAAGCCCAGTGCATTTTCACGTCATATTTTTAGCATTTTTTAGAGGAAGTCTAGTTCACATCACTCCTACCATTCTCGAAGGAGTCTAGTTCACATCACTCCTGCCATTCTCAAAGGAATCTAGTTCAACGTTCACATACTTCACGTGTCACATAACCATTGTCTAGTTTCATTTAAACAATAACGCAGACCATAAGTTCCATAACTTTCCTTTTGCATAATTCATCATTTACATAACTCTCATAATTCACAATTCACATACTCATTTAGCAATGTGTCATAATGACAATCGCCATTCCATCATAACGAATCATGGAATCTTCATTCATAATAAGCTATAGAGTTCTATACAATCCCAACAATCAACGGTGAATTTACTGTCAAAACATAAAGCGACAACCACTATGGAGTGTATGAGAATCCAGTAGTTAGAGCATATGAATGATCAATCGCTAGCATGTCACTTACCAATCACCCCATATCATCTCAAGACCAACACATTTCATGACCATTTCTGTTCTGTTACAACGCATCAAGCATCTCCATCTCAAACTACCACTTGACTTAAACGCCACCCAATAAGACAGGGCTCCAACATCACCCTAGGAAATTAGGGAGTAAGGGAACTCCTCAAGACTCTAGAGTAAGGTGAAACCATTTTCTGGAAATAATATCATGAAGGATAGACTTATAGAAGAAAGGACCTCTTAAACCATTGCCAACGGAGTTCAAACCATAGTCAAACAAAAAGACACTCTCTAGAAAACATCTCACCCTTAGAATAGGAAGACGAGCTTTGCACGAAGGGTATAGGGGTTAACACCAATACCGGGTGTTTCCAATACTAACATGTATTCCATAGCTTATACAAACTCTCGTTTATTCATAACGTCTCATGGGATCTCGCACAACACCACCTCACCATGTAGCTGAAATCATACACATCAACTCCATGTCCTAATCCTGACAAATCATGTAATCACATGTTGGATTACACCGACATCTAACGGGGTAAATGAGTGCTTTACGAAATCAATATAAGACATCATCAAAGGTTGAAGTACTCTATTGTAAAACAAACCAAATGATTCACATCTACTTCATTATCTGGAAAGAAATTTTAAAACTATGGATACTTACCACTAGAACAAGGGCTACTCTTCTCAAATCTCCACAAACTCTCAAACAAGACCAAACAACAAATAAGACATAGAAGATGAACTAAATCAAGCAATATACATGTAATAAAGGTGAAACATCCCTATCTCAAGGAGAAAAATAGAAGACTTGAGCTCCAAGGTGAAACATAGCTTTAATGGTGCAAAAGAGCTTCACCAAGTTTTCTTCAAGTGAAATATTCAACTCCAATAGCAACATCCCAAGATATATAGATGGATCCTTGAAAGAATTAGAAAGATCTTCAAGATAGATCAAGTATTTGAGTGGAGAGGGAATGTCCTCATTTATGAGAAAGAGTGAAGAAATCTGATTTGGGGCTTTGATGTATTATAAAAAATTTGATTCTTCCTTTTTAAATCCGTGTTTCAACCCGCCTGACCAGTCACGAGGTAGATGCTCAAAAGCTTGACCGGTCACGGCTAACCACTGTCCAAAATTTCGTTTTCTCCTGACCGGTCACCCAAGCCCCCTCTCAACCTCATGACTGGTCACCCCCTCTTCCTTCCTCACTCCTCACCCCTTCATTCAAACTTATCTTTCTCATCATCCAATCTCATTCAAAGCATATCATTATCGATTATAATCATCGTAAAACATTCCAAACATCAAAATAAAAACAAAACAAATTTTCAAGCCCTTGCATCCTCCTCTCGTTAGAGGAATTTTTTCCTCGAAATTAAACAAAACATGTCGATATAGACACTTCTCAATAATAACAACTTACAAGACACAGATACAATGTTAGGATCCCAATGCTATCACACAAGACACCGATACTTGTCTACTAATCCAACAGATCAACCCATAAGGCTACATCTGACTCATGCACATATACTGATCAACGAGTAAACAATCAGTATGTATGACAAGTCTATGATGTATGTCAACCGTACCGATACAATTTTCACACATGCCAAGCTTAGCAACAATGCACTATCCATGACAAACCAACTAATGTATAAATCGTGCCCAACAAGTATGCAGTTTTTCATGGCTAAACGAGTCCACACGCCAATTTCAAATACGTACACACTACTCATGCATATTCCCTACCTACTGAGTACATATCAACGAGATACAAACAAGTCCATACATGGAGTAAATTATGTCAACACACATATATATCTCAACAATACCGATTTGTATACAACATAAGTGACTATTTAGCTCACATAACTAGGCAAAATATACTAACGCAATTCAAGCATCAACAATGTCGAATCCATTCATAGCAATCGTGACTCCACAAGTCCACCAAACCGAGGCAAATGTGCCAACATGCCTCACATATCTTTTTATGTGACTATCATGACTATCAAGTCCATGAACCTAAACAAAACATGGCCATAAGACTTATGCATCAACAACGACAAACTAGTATATCACGAGTTGACAGCCCTCAAGTATCTACTATCACCTTCACAAGAATTTCAGTACTCTCAAACATGGTCATAATTATGTGTGAATGTCAATCGGATGTGATCAATATAGATGTAAAGTAAATGGTTAAATCTGTAAAGATACAGACGACCCATAGTAACAAAAGCACACTCTTGAGCATTCCTGTCAATGAACTTCGTATACAATTTCTCTGTTCCCAATCATGTGGTAGGATCTCACTCACCTGAGTCGACATCATTGGTTGAACAACCAAATCACACAAGGCCACCCTCTTTCTGGACTTCTAAAAGTGTAAGGACGTGAAATTCTTTTGCGTAATTATTTTGGAATGTGTATTTGATTTATTTCGTGTGATTTGGAACTTTTAGTGGCGGGTCTTGGACCCGAGGACTTTATTTCGATACGTACACGTACGAGAGTGTTGAGGCTTATTTGAGAAGCACACTTGGAGGCTTAAAATCAGATTTTTAGAAGGGGGGAGGTCACATGCTTCATTTGCTCACTCTCTTTCTCTCTCTACATTGACTCCTCCTTCTCTCTACCATATCTCATAGGGTTTTGTTCCAATTTCAAATTCCTTCAAGATAGTGCGGGATGGCATCGTGGTTGACAAGTATCCGAGGGCTCATCGTTGATTTGAAGCTCGGAGGAGAGGATTCGAAGCTCAAAGAGGATTTGGAAGCTAAGGCGTTGTGTTCTTTGTCAAATCCATCGATCCGAAGCTTGAGGTAGGGATATCTCACTCATATTATGGGTTTATGACTTGTTTTGATGTTATTTTCATGCTTGATTCGTGGCTTGACGTTAGTGTTAGTCATTTGGAGTTTGGGAAAAAATCTATCAAAATTGCATTTTTCTGCCTGGACGGGTGACCGGATGGGACTGGGCAGCTGGCCCAAACTTTTGGCTAGAGGAGGTATTTTTCAGATGTCCACACGAAGAACCAAACGGGACAGGGCGGCTGTGAGGGATTTTGAGACAGAGCATCATATTTTTAGATGTCCAGACGGGGGACCGAAAAACCTTACTTTTATCTTTCCCATTAGACTTTAGACCTTCTGCTTCTCTTGTAGATGTTCATACTTGGATTCTTATTTGATTGTACTTTATTATGATTACTTCATATGATGACAAGATGAAACGAGAGTTGGACATGGACGGTGATTTAACCAATTAAATAAAAGTTATTTTGGGAATTCGAATAAGAATCTATGGCGTTTTGTTGAAGGAAAATCTTAGATGTTATGAGGTTATCGGATAATACCGAAATTGGATACGAATCACATTTTCAACTTATGGCATGAACGTTTTCAAAACATAAATGAGAGTTCATGTGATTTTGTAAGAGGTGGAAGTTGGATTAAGTAGTGAGACGTGCCCTAATATTGGGGTTACCCAGTGTCGGTATCATTATCCCTCTATGGGAAGTGATTGAGTTGAGGAGTAAGCCTTTGCACTGAGATGAACCATGTTGAGATTGCGATTATTCTATATATCCCGTATGAGAACCGTTTATCTACCCTTAGGCTGAGACCTTGCTTGAGAGGAATCTTTCTGTTGACCGTGTTTTAGGTCTTGTTGTGAGGAGATTGCACTTGAGGTTCTACCTTCTCGAGCTTACCTTTCATGTCATCGATTCAGATGATGGTTTCACTTGACTTTAGTGTAGTGAGGAGTTCCCTTGTCCTTTAGGAAGGATTTAGGTTTCACCCCATTGTGAGGCATTCTGGAGTGTTTGGTTGAGTTAGAATATGGACTGGTGACCCCCTTATGTGTGAGATGCCTTGTGCATCTTGTTTGACGTGTGTGTGAGTATATGATGTGTTCCTATAGAACAACTTTGACAGTGAGACGAGTTATGAGAGTTTGGCAAGGGTATGATGCGGGCTTGTTAGTCTCGATGTGATATTCTTACTGCATGGTCATTATTCTAGACTTCAGTGACTTATTTCTCTTATCACCAGAATAGATCATTATTTTAATATCATAGATTATGAGTTATCTTTTCTTGTGAATTACTGAACTACATGGAACTTAGAGACTTGTTTCGATTGATTAAATGTGAGACATACGTATGACATGTTAATTATTGGATGAGAATTAGAATGTGATACATTGATGTACGTTGGCACGTGAAATGATGATAAGACGTTGTTCAATGAACTAGACTCCTTCGGGAATGCTAAGAATGAACTAGACTCCTTGGGAAATACGAGGAATGTATAGGTCCCATTCGAGAAAATGTCAGGAATATACAAATATGACACATGACAATGATATTTCAACGAGACATGTGAGCTATGTGGTGTGACAAAGTGTTTGACGGGTGAATGACTTGGTGTTAATGGATGGTTATGACATTACTCTATTACCTCCTTTTTGTCATGCATATGATTATACCTACGTGGTACTACTTGGTCTAGTGTTCTTCGGGACCATGTTAAGGGAATGAACGAGATTCCTGGCTTGTGTTAGGTGAGATTTTCGAAGAGGGTTGTGTACGCTTGGAGTGTTGACTTCCCGAGAGATGCGCGGAGGAATTCGAGAGTTTGGGAACTGAGACAGTCGATAGTTATGATGAGTTTGTCTTCTTCAAACAATTCTGGGAGCCAAGGGCAAAGGAAACAGAGGGATTCATTTCATGCTTCATGGAGTCAATTGAACTTTGGACCACCTACTTCATTTGATGTTCAGAGTACGGTTTCTAGATCATCATTAGTGTGTTATCAGTGTAACCAACCTGGTCGCATTCGTGCGATGTGTCCAGTACCACCGACGGCTTGTTATGCTTGTGGCAAGATCACTCACAGTGTGAGGAATTTTCCTCCTAGGGCAAAGGCGCGTCAAGAGGCGAGTTCTTTACAACTACCAGAGTTCGGATAGAGTCAACGGCAGCAACATCACTTTCATCAGACTATCTATGGTTAGAGTTCTTGGGTTGAGCGAGGAAAGGGTTCTTCAATACACAACTAGAGTTATGGGCAAAGAGACGGGTATGCACAGGACCAACATACGTGAGGAAGGACTTTCAACGTTTTATCCAATATTTTGACTTTGACTTCTCAAGGTCTAGAGACTTTTGGTGTGAGGGGTACGTTGTTCTCGTTTACTTTTGCACGGGTTGTCTTTCCTTTATTCTAGAGCATTACTTTATCATCATGTTTCATCTTTGCATACCCTTCAACGCAACATGTTTGTTCACCGGGGATAGGTGTTTCAACCTTGTTGGAGAACGTTGAGAACGGTTGGAGTTAGATCCTTTTGAGGTTATCAATAGGATTGACATTAGAAGTACATGCTGGTGTCTACGTTTGGAGTATTGTGTGGACAGTTTACGATTGTTGGTATGTGTTGGTGAGAGTAACGTAGTTCATCTCTGTGGGTGAGAGGTTGAGTTCTTGATAGACTTGTTTTTCGGTACCACTACTACCCTTGTGTTTTCATCGTTTTGCGGTTGCGGAATTAGAAGAACCGACAAGGAACATTACGAGAGTTGTGAGACTGGTGGTTTGAAGCATTCTATTGGGAGAAGTTTCAGAAAGAGGATGACCTTGTGCGATTTGGTGGTTTGATCGACGATATCAATTCTAGGGAGTGAGACCCTACTAGTTGACTGGAAGCAAAGGATTGTGTTTGAGTATCTTAACAAGAAGGCGTGCGAGTTTACTTTTGTTATGGTGAGCCGTTGTGACTTTTGAATTTATCCGTTTATGTGATATCCATATGTGTTGTATCCAATTGAGATTTGTACTTGTTTTTGGCTTGAGTATTGTGTGTTGTGCGGACATGTGGTTATATACTTGATAACCGTTGACTTGTGATATGCTAGTCTAGCATTGTGATGCATGAAGCGTGTTAGCACGTTTGATTGGTTTTGGACTTGATAGTCACGATAGTTGGATGTGGATGTGTGAGTTGTGCTAGCTTGTTTACTTTGGTTTCGTGGACTTGTGATGTCACGATTGAGGTAGTCGTGGACTTGTGGAGTCACAATCATCGTGGATTGATCTGGTACGGTTGATGCTTGTGTCGCATGGGTATGTGCGTAGTTATGTGGACTTGATAGAGTCATTTCGATGAATGCATGTTGATATCATTGTGATGCGTAGCTTCAATGTTATTGTTTCATGTATGGACTTGCTGAGTTGTTTGGCATATGTGCTAGCGTGGTAAAGCACGGATATGGTCAAGTTTGCATGACTTTTCAATTTTGAGGACGAAATTTATTTTAAGGAGGGGAAGATGTAAGGACCCAAAATTTTTTTACATTCTAATTAATTATTTCGGAATGTGTGTTTGATTTATTTTGTGTGATTCAAAACTTTTAGTGGCTGGTCTTGGACCTGGGGGCTTTATTTTGATATGTACACACGTACGAGAGTGTTGAGGCTTATTTGAGAAGCACACTTGGAGGCTTAAAATCAGATTTTTAGAAGGGGGGAGGTCACACACTTCATTTGCTCACTTCTCTTTCTCTCTTTACATTGGCTCCTCCTTCTCTCTACCAT
>JABCMJ010053436.1:0-18229 GCA_014822125.1 Arbutus unedo | reverse complement strand
ACATAATATTATCATTTGATTATAATGGATTTCAAGAATGCAGATTATGTTAATACAAAAATTAGTAAACTTGTCATATCTAGACTCACATTAGCCTAGTGCTAATGCAATTGTTGATGCAGCAGGTTTTAATAATGATGCTGACTATGCTTGATACCCTGCTAAATTGTATTGATGGTTGTAATGTTTATTTTGTCGATCGGTCAAAATTTTGGTCCGTAGTCATGGTTTGTAAGCCCATAAGGGTCATATTATTGCATTTTACTTTATACACTAAACTCTAGAAATAAATTTTATTTTCGCACTCTGATATCAGACATGTTGATAGAAAATTTCTAAACTAGTCTATATTTGAAGGCCTTACGAGTTTTTCTCGTGGCCAGTCATGTGACTTAATCTTTACGGAACGAATTGTGACAAAGGTTTTGCCCGTTTTATTTTTAATTATAAAAAAGATCCGAAAGTACTTCTACTTTAGCATAGCCAAAGATATCATCAGGATTTAATATTCGTTGTTACGTCAGTTTATGGTTAGCCTAGTCTTTTGTGTTTCTTTCATTTGTAATCGACAGATTCTGATATCAATACAAGGTAGTGCTGCAATAGCCGTTTTATTTTATTTTTGCTCTTTTTATTTAATTTCTGCTATCTCCTTATTTTTCTTTTCAATATAAATATTATGCCGAAAATACTAACATTTGTATTTCTAGTCCGCAATTCTAGAAATTTCTAATCCGCACTTTTTAGAATGTTAGAATGTCATCTTCACGATCTTTTTATTTTTAATGTAAATATCATGTTCGAAAAAGTCAGTGTCTGCATCTCTAGTCTGCATTTCTAGAATTCTAGTCCATTTCTTGAGATTTTTATTCCGCGATTTCAGAATATCAGGACATCGTCATTCCAAGGTTAAAATTATGAAAGTCGGTGTTGGCCAATGCCAATGTACTTTTCATGATTTTAACTTAACCGAGATATTTATAATGAAGATTCTAGGATCATCGGTATATGAATTTACTCGGAACTAATATTTACATTCCTAGTATATCGTTTGATTGCGTTAGCACTTGCTGGAGTTAACTTCTAACTTTTATTTTCCCGATTTTCGTAATATTTTTTCATTTTTATCTATTTTCTGTTCCCCCGTAACAGTTACTACTATGTTTTTTATTTTACGTAAAATCAATAAAGGCAAAAATTTGTCACTTCATATCTAAGTGATATGAATCGTGACCATTAGTTCATGCTGACACGCTGTCCATATCACTAGTTAAAAATTTCGATAATTTCGGAATTCTATAAACGCACGAGTGACATAGTAGTTAGTGTTTTGGAATGAAAATTTAATGGACAGTGCACGTTATCTTTTCGCGATAGACTATCATGATCGAAATGACATTTTACTATATTCTGCAATTTGGACCATCAGTAATTGAGTAGCTGTCAGGATGAAGGGTTGCGGATAAAAACGAATTCAAGCATATTCTATAATTTGGACCGTCGGTGGTTGAGTAGCTGTCGGGATGAATGATTGCAAATAAAATACGAATTCAAGCATTTCTGTAATTTGGACTGCCAATTAATCGAGTAGCTGTTGGGATGAAGGATTGTCGAAAAAAATAAATTTAAGCAAATATGTGTCCTGCCTAAAAATTGATAAATATGAATAGTCGTTGTGCTGTTTATGTCTCTCGGTCTTTGATCCCGATAATCTTAAATGAAAGTATGTCGTACAAATTGACAATTTATGTCAGTTTGCATGTCATGCTTTCTTACCGAATTGCTCTAGGTTTATTCTTCGGATATTCAATTGACTCCTGGGACATGTCAATGACTTCGTATAAGATTCATCATGGAAAATAGGGTGGTAAAGTCACTTTGGCTTGATTTAGAAGCTTTCTCAGCTCCCGTTTGCTCAGAAAGGGAAAATCATCTTTTAGCATTCGAACTTCTTCAAAACCTTTTGGAACAACCCATTTGGATTCTGATATATGTTGCACATGTCATATAGGCATTCCGATCTGATTACTTTAACATATAAAGCTCGTTCTTGATAATTTACCCATTCATCGGTTAAATGGTCATTTGTACTCTGACTCTGTCAATTTTTTTGAGATTATCCATACTTCTTCCAAAACATGTACACAGAGATATGTTGTGCTCGAAAATGCCTTCGGTAAAGTATGTCAGGTTGGTATTACATAGAGCGTGCTGATTGGAGGAAGCACCGCGAGGTACCCCCAATTGCTATAGTAATCCTAAGAATGGTGTCATTGACTGATTGGCATCCCAAGGATGAAACCCATAATCGGTGGAACAACACGCCCGGGATGGAATGGGGCATCATCGGCGGTCATTGGCTTGTCTTGGATTGATCCCCTCCTCAAGTTATTAAAACCTATTTCCGACCAAGAGATCAAGTATGTTTTCAGACCCATATTCCACATAGTCTTGCTTACTCTCATTCTATAGTCACTGAATCAATTGTCAAAGGGTCATTGACCAGACAATCACCTCCCGGCCACCGAACTTGTGTGGAGGAGTCCAACTAGGACTTCAAGAGTATCTTGCCAATTTTTACCATCATCAATGGCTATTCGTGATTTTTCAATTTTGAAGTTAGAGAGAGTAGTACTTATATTAAGGTCACCAATTAGTGAGTGTATTAATTGGATTAACCTGGAAAATTTCTCCTTTTTTTCATATGTATTTAAATTGGGTTCTACCTCTTCTGATTTTCAATATAGAAAAATTACGTTGAAAATTTCTCTAATTTTTTCAGTCTTACCAATTTCAGTTATTGGGCTTTTAGAATTTCAAGTACTCGATAGATGATTCTCCTATCCTGACACTTCTCTAGGATATCTTCCTCCTTATTAAATCACGATTTTCCGCCATCATGTTTTTTAATCCAAATTCATTTGTGAGGGGATAGTAAAGAGTGTTTAGTTCGTCAAGCAGTCCCAAACATATGGTGTGCGTTAGATTATATGCAACAATTATATTCTAGGAGACATATACCACTAATACCTCAACCACCACTCGAGGCACGATGAATCTGTTTTAAGGACACCGTGTGAAATATGAGTCTCAGTTTGATTATTGATTATGATTTTTATCAAATTATTATTCTTGATTTAATAATCGCATTCAATTTTATATTTCTACGTATTTTAGTTTCAGGATGATAAGCTGGAAGATTTTTACAAAAGTGCGATTATGTTATTGATGTTCATCTAGGTTTTGTGAAATTACATTAACTATTTTGTTCAATAATTTGTTGTTATCGGTTTAGCATAATGTTATTTGTATTCTCATACTAGTTTAATATTTTATTTTCCACTAGCGATTCGGATAACATAATCAAATTCTAAATACAAAACCCATGTACATATTAACGTATGGAGTTTCTACTTTGGACTTTCCATTAAGATTTTTTTTTCTTGTCTAGGATCTCTACAATACAACACGAAGTGAATATTGTTGGTGTTGAAATCCACTCCATGTGTGAAAATAATAGCAACCCGTGTGATGAATGGAGGTGTTGCAAAGGGATGCTAAGAAATAACTCATGGCCTCCATTGTTGACTTGGTGAGATCCTTGGAAATTTTATGTTATTCCTCTTGTTTAGTTACCTTGTGTTTGCTTATAAATATGCATGCATGAAATGTGTAGAACAGGAAGAGTGCAGATAGGATTGATTGAGTGGTGAAGTGTGTGTGGCAAAAGAGATAACTAGTGAGTAAGTGAGTGAGTGAGAGTGAGCGAGTGGAGTTGAGGTGCGGTGTTCCTCCTCATTTGAGAGTTTTTTTTTTTTGTAACTTTGTTGTGTGCACTTCAATATAAGTATAATTTTCTCTCAAGCCTTACGTGTTAAATGACCAATGATGCATAACAAGCAGTATTAAAGCGTCATGTTGTCTAAAAACGTAGTTCGTCTAAAAGATTTGGTCACACACTCATGTTCATCCAAACCGGACAAAAAATCTAGTGGTGCTCCACCTCTCTTCTGATCATCAATGAAGTCTCACGTGCTGGACAAAAGAGGCACGTGAAAGCGTGTTTGATCTTCTCACAGAGTGGAGTTCACACATTGTATAGAGGTTAAAGATGACCATGTCATCTACTAATGTCCTGTCAGCAGTTAAATCAACTACCACTTACGATTCTAGTTCAGTGTCTATGTCAATGTCACATCAACACCCAGGTGGAACGCTGCGTGACAAACACGCCAGCTGCCATGCCATGTGTATGACCATGTCAACAAAATACTTTTCCAACAATGACACATGTTGCCACGTTAGTCGGGGCGCTGAGACAGTGTCCAGGTGGTAGTGCCACGTCAGTTAGGAGGTCCAGTCAACATTACTTAGTCAACGAGAATATTCTCTGGTGCTAGAAAATATTACAAAACATATTTTTTTGATAATTTTGGAGCCATTTAACTTCGATTTCGACAAGAACATTGTATTTTTTAACTAATTTCAACGTTTCAGATCCAATGCCGTGCTTTATTTTTTGAGATTCGACTACAGTAGCATGTCGTGGTCATATTTATAGCCCTAAAAGGTTATTTGTGGTCATATTTATAGCCCTAAAAGGTTATTTTGATGTTTTAAGACAAATCAAGAGTCGAAGAGAAGTTTAGTATGTAATTTCCTGAATCCAATAAAATGGTGAAGGTCAATACGAGTTCCATAAATATTTCTTTATTGATACATGAATCGTATCTTAAAATACATGGATCTTCTATGAAATAACAATGAAATCAATAATAATAACATATTTCAAAAGGTAAACAAACGTCAAGAAAAGTAAAATTTCGTGGAAAGACTTTCTTGTCCTGGACTAACAGAAATCTTTGTGCCCGTCCAATTCACTTTCGTATGTATAGGCATAGGCAAGGATAAGTGTCTATATGATACGTTCGGCTGGTGTAATCCTTGTAGCTGTTGGGGTGAAATACCCAATTAGACTGAAGTCAAGGGTGAACAAGCGAAAAGACTTGCTCATAATTTTGTATCGGGTTAAACCCCTTCTGTCTCTCTCTCTCTCGATACCGCCGGCCCTACGCTCGCCATCAAGAGGTAAGTTCCTTATCGCACACCCCCTTCCGTTTCTCATTTTGATCATTTCTAAACTCTACCTGAAACTAAATCATTTCCACCTGGCATCTGTTAATCGACCCATAGATCACTCATTCTTATCTGTTTTCTTTGTTCGATTTATTAGTTCAATCAATCATCCTTCGTGACCGGTTTCAATATTTCCGCTGATTAGGTATTGATCGTTCACTGCGAGATCTGTCATTCGTGGCGGAGTTTTAAAGAGAGGAAAAAAAACCTAGGCTTTGAGTTTTGATGCTTTGGCGGGGTTTTGAATCTAGGGTTTGGTTCGGGCACTGTGATGGCCAATCCCGGTGGGGTCGGGGCCAAATTTACGTCTGTGAATTTGAACAAGTCTTATGGACCTGTTTCCCATAGTTCTTATGGGCAGGCGGCTGCAGCTAGCCGTGCCAGACCTGGCAGTGGAGGAGGTGGTGGTGGAGGTGGCAGCGGTGGTGGTGGAATGGTGGTTCTATCGCGCCCTAGGCCTCCACAGAAGCCTGGGCCGAAGCTATCTGTTCCACCCCCCTTGAATTTGCCATCCTTGAGGAAAGAGCATGAGAGGTTTGATTTGTCTGGATCGGGTAACAGTGCAGGCGGGGGCAGCAGTTCGGGTACTGGGCAAAGGCCCAATTCATCTGGTTTGGGTTGGACCAAGACCAGTACCTTTTCTTTGCAAGATAAGGAAGGGAATGTAACTCAGGCAGCAGTTGAGGGTATTAATAATCAAAGTGCTGATTCTGTAACTAAATTGAGTACTGGCTATGTGCCACCATCAGCTCGGTTGGGTGCAGTTGGGGTCCCACATTCTATATCAGCTCCATTAGCAGAGAAAACGTCAGTTTTGAGGGGTGAGGATTTTCCTTCTCTAAAGGCTGCTTTACCTAGTACTGGATCTGGGGGAGTGCAGAAACAGAAGGATGGTTTGCATCAAAAACAGAAGAATGTTATGGGCGAGGAATCATCTGTTGAACAGAGAAACAGTTCTTTTTCACCAGTTCACATGCCACCACAGGGGCAATCTCCCCATTATAAATTTGCAAATGGCTCAAACGAGAGTGCTGGTGAGAGTCATGGATTGGGGAGTTCACAAATGGCAAAGCAGCAAGCTAGAAACCAGGAGTATTTTCCGGGCCCACTTCCGTTAGTTATGCTGAATCCAAGATCCGACTGGGCAGATGATGAGCGCGATACGGGTCGCGGCTTTGTGGACCAGGTTAGAGATCATGGGGTTTCCAATACGGAAGTTTATTGGGACAGGGAGTTTGAAATGCCCAGATACAGTGCTTTACCTCACAAACCGGCTCACAGTCTATTTGAAAGGAGAGGTAAGCTTGAGGATGAAAGTGGGAAGGCTTATTCTGTTGAAATCCCTAAAGTGGACCCTTACCGCAGGGATTTAAGAACGCCTAGTAGGGAAGGTAACTCATGGAGAACTCCTCCTCCTCTTCCCAAGGATGTATTAAATGCTCAAGAAGTTGCGATTGGTAGAAATGGTAATGGTGTGAGGCCAATGGTTGTTAATCGAGAAATGGTAAAGGAGAATACTAGATACATCCCTCCACATTTTGGAGATAATTCTCGCGATAATGTCACTGGAAACAAGGACTCTGCATTTGGAAGAAGGGATATGGGGCATGGAAATGAAGGAAGACATCAGTGGAATCATGTGGCGGAATCATCTGTCGGCCTTCGGATTGAGCACAGTACACAAAACCGATACATGAGTGAACAGTCCAATAGATACAGGGGTGATGTTCGCCAGGATAGCTCAGCTTCAAAATCTTCATATGCTTTGGGTGTTAAAAGGGTTCCTATGAATGATCCAATACTGAACTTTGGCCGGGAAAAACATGCATATTCGAAGAGTGAAAGGACTTACGTAGACGAACCTTTTGGAAAAGACTTTGGCACTACAAGCTTTGACGAACATGATCCCTTTTCTGGAGGCCTTGTTGGTGTAATTAAGAGGAAAAAGGATGTTGTTAAACAGTCTGATTTCCATGACCCTGTTAGGGAATCTTTTGAGGCTGAACTTGAGAGAGTACAGAAAATGCAAGAAGAGGAGCGTCTGCGGATTATTGAAGAACAGGAGAGAGCTATGGAGCAAGCGCGGAGAGAAGAGGAGGAGAGGCAGCGACTGATTAGGGAAGAGGAAGAACGGCGCAGGAGACTTGAGGAAGAAGCCAAAGAAGCTGCTTGGAGGGCAGAACAGGAGAGGGTTGAAGCCATTCGAAGAGCCGAAGAGCAGAAGATTGCCAGAGAAGAGGAGAAACAGAGGTTGCTTTTGGAGGAAGAGAGGAGGAAACAGGCTGCAAAACAAAAGCTTTTAGAATTGGAGGCTAAGATTGCCATGAGGCAGGCTGAAGCACCAAAGTTTGTCAATGAAAACACTGTTTCCAAGGCGGTGGATCTTGAAAACTGGGAAGATAGTGAGAGAATGGTGGAGAGGATAACCACATCAGGATCATCTGATTCATCTGGTTTGAACAGGCATTTTGAATTGGTTCCCCAATCTAGAGCTTCTAGAGAAGGTTCTTCTGGCTTTGTGGACAGAGGAAAACCTGCTAACTCATGGAGAAGGGATGTGTGCGAGGATGGGAACAGCTCATCATCATTCCTTGTGCAAAACCAGGATAATGGTGGGAGAGCAGGCGCGAGGAAAGAGTACTATGGAGGAGGTGGCAGCTATATGTCTTCTAGGGCTTATTCTAGAGGAGGGATGCAAGAATATCACACGGAAGATTTCTTTCCTCCAAAAGGAGGAGACCCTTTTGGCAGAAACTTAGAGATTGGTCCTGAATTTCATGAGAATGTAGGTGAAAAATATAGTGATGTTGGTTGGGGACAGGGTCAAGGACAGGGCCGTTCTCTTGGCTATCCACGTTCTCCGTATTCCGAAGGAGATGAACTGTATTCATATGGGAGGTCGCGGTATTCAATGAGACAACCACGTGTCCTACCGCCTCCATCACTAGCATCCGTGCACAAAACTTCTTTCAGAGGAGAGAATGAAAGTCCTGGTCCGTCAGCTTTCGTAGATAACAGCATGCACTACAGTCATGTATCAAGAACTGAATCTGCCGCTGATGTCCAGCTGGAGAGTACGATGACTCAGGAGCAGAAATTGGAGAAATCAACGACTCCAAGATGTGACTCGCAATCTTCACTCTCTGTTTCTAGTCCACCTAGTTCTCCTACTCATCTCTCCCATGATGACTTGGATGAATGCGGGGAGGCTTCTGCCGTTACAGGAGGAAAAGAGATACCTTTGCCTGGGAATGAATCTATTGTCTTAAATGGCAACTGTGAGACCGAGTATGTCTCTGGAGGTGATGATGAAGATTGGGCTCTTGATAATGAAGAAGAGTTGCAAGAGCAAGAGGAATACGACGAGGATGAAGATGGTTATGGGGAAGAAGATGAAGTGCACGAAGTAGATGATGAGCGTATCGACCTGACTCAGGAATTTGAAGATTTGGGTATTGAGGATAAAAGCTCGTCTCCGACGATGGACAACTTGGTTTTGGGATTCGACGATGGGGTTGAAGTAGGAATACCACCTAATGATGAGTTTGAAAGAAGGTCTAGGAATGAAGAACGTACATATGGGTTACCGGAGGCCCCTGTTGGCAATATAGAAGAACAGGGACCACCTGTTGATGCTATTCCAGACAATGAAAAGGCAATCCAAGATTCTGTTCCTCAACCAACGTCTGGTCTCTTGGATAGTGTGGATAGTTCTAATAGTTCCGGCGTATATGCTCAGAATACAGTGATGGCTTCTGTTAACACGGCATTGCATTCTTCTGATCTGCCTGTTAAACTTCAGTTTGGGCTGTTTTCTGGGCCTTCTCTGATACCATCGCCAGTTCCTGCTATTCAGATAGGTTCCATACAGATGCCTCTCCACCTACACCCGCCTGTTGGTCCCTCCCTTACTCATATGCATCTGTCACAACCTCCTCTGTTCCAGTTTGGTCAGCTAAGGTACACATCTCCTCTCTCCCAAGGAATCATGCCAGTGGCTCCTCAATCGGTCTCTTTTATTCAGTCCAATGTTCAGGCCCATTGTAATTTGAATCAGAGCTCAGGAGCCCCTCTGCCTTTTCAACTTGGTCAAGAAAATTCTACTCATAATATGATCAAAGATGGGGTCCCGTCTGTATCAATGGACCGCGAATGTACAGAAAGCAATGCTCTGATGCATAAGAACCAAGCTGAGGTTTCCAAACCAGGTGAGAACAAGGTTATGTCAAAACGAGGTTTCCATGGTGTAGATAAAGGACGTCAAGATACAGTGTTAAAAAGTTTCATGCCTTCATCAGAAGGGTCAGTATCAGAAGGCCACTTGCCAAGTGAACAAGATTCTAGAGGGTCAAAGGCTGAAGGCCCACAAGTCGGTAACAAAGGGAGAGATTATGTTTATTCAGGTAGAAATTCTGGTCCTAGATCACCTTTTGTGGTTTCTGAGGGTTCTCGTTCAGATTCCCGTGGTTTTCAGAGGAGGCCTCGATGGCCCACCCAGCGAACTGAGTTTCGAGTTAGGGAAAATGTTGATAGGAGGCAACCACAAGGGTTAGTTTCTTCTACCAAACCAGGCCAAGATGATAAGTCAAGTGCTAGTGGGAGGGATGTGGGAAATTTTGTGAATAGCGGGTCTAAAAAAGCGGTGTTGGTTAATAATAAACCATCTAAGCAGATAATTGAACCTCAAGGCTCGAGCTCAGATCCACTCAGTTCTAAAGGGACTGATTCTGATGTCAGGCATGATAGGAGAATGGTAAAAGAAGAAGCATCAACAAGGACTCACGGCATCACGCGGAGCTCGGGAGAAGGAAACCTGAAAATGAACATATCTTCAGAAGAGGATGTTGATGCTCCTTTGCAGAGTGGCATAGTGTGTGTTTTTAAACAACCTGGAATAGAAGCCCCCAGTGATGGGGATGACTTTATTGAGGTGAGGTCAAAGAGACAAATGGTGAACGATCGACGAGAACAGAGGGAAAAAGAAATCAAGGCAAAGTCTCATGTCACAAAGGTAACAATGGGTATCCAACTCAAACTTTTATGTATCTTATATTTTGTTTTTCCTTTTGCAATTAATTTTATGCTGCTTAACTACGCATTATCTTTTGGGCTAGGCTCATCGCAAACCCCGGTCTGCACAAAATGCTGTGGGCTCTATGGGCTCAAACAAAATTTCTGCATCGTTGGTTGCAGAAGCACCAACTAACATTCGCTCAAATTTTGTTGCATCTGAGGGGCGGGGCCTACTGAACATGGAAGTATCCACAGGATTTGCTACTATTGTGTCCCAACCATTGCCTCCGATTGGCACTCCTGTTGCTTTGAATTCTGATGCGCAGGCTGATAAAAGGCCACATAATATCAAGTATTTACTGGTCCATAGATGCTAATTATTCCCCATATCAAGCTGAATTTCTATCTCTGACATATATTGATTCTACAGGACGCTCCAAACAGGCTCTGCATCAATTATTACTAATGGTGGGAAAAACATTGGGTCAGGCCTAATGTTTGAGACCAAGAACAAAATTCTCGATAATGTTCAATCATCTTTGGGTTCTTGGGATAATACACAGATTAATCAACAGGTATGTGAAGCTGGTACTCTTTGCTTAGTGGCAATGGCTATCCTTCTAGAATTGTATGGTTGTTCTTGCAGTACTGCTAGCATTCTAGTCTGCTTTTTTGAAAGAGTTGAGAGTATTTCTGTTGATTACTTGGAATTGCTTCAGTTTCATTTTAGAGGGCTTCTGTTAGCAGTCTAGTCTGCTTTTTGTTTTTGAAAGATTTGAGATTATTTCTGTTGATTACTTGGTGCTGCTTCAGTTTCGTTTTAGAGGGCTTCTGTATTTGGTTCCTTAAGGTTGCATCTTTCTGAAGTTGTGAGCTGCGGGTTCTAGAATTGTTGGTTCCTTGGTGATTTTTGGCTGCATTACTAGTCGTACCTTAGACTGGTGTTATTTGCCTTTTCATCTAATCAGGGCCTAGTGATTTTGGGCTGCACTTGGCTTAAAAATTAACAGTTCTGCCTATGGTTAATGTTGTCAGCGGCTAAGCATATGAAAAGCTTGCATGGATGGATTTTTGAAATGTTCAACAAATAGCGTAGTGTTTAGCCGAGTATGGATTTTGGCTTCGTTTGATAAGTAGTAGATATGCAGGGATTGAGTGGTGGTGTGCTGGAATTTCCTCGAAAGTAAGCCTTGTGGAGTCTTGGTGTCAAGATATACAAATCAAATGGGTTGCCCTGTGAAATAAATCCTGTAGAATGTAAAGGAAAGAAACTAAGCTATTTTTCTGACTAAAATAGCAAAAATTGATAGCAGATGATTAATGCTAGAGACAAACGAAGAAAGAGAGAAAGGAGGACAATTCTCTAGGATTCGCTCCTTTAACTTTTTAGATAGTACTCTCCAAAGTTGGTTTGCATTAGTGGTCAATTTTTTAATTCATCTAAGTGGAAGGTCATTGAAGTGAATTTTTGATATTTCTATTTATACGTTGGTAAACATCTCATAAAGGTTAGGAACCAAGATGTGAAATTTTGACTAGCAAGAACATCCTTGATTATTTTTATGGCTTGGCCAAGAATATGACCCAGGTACTACTACTGCTACCAATATGCTGGAAATATAGAGATTTCTAATGTGAAGTGATCAGTAATGTGTTGACTTGATGTTTAAATGCTCAACGTTAACTTAAACTATACAAGGTTTAACGCATACCCACATGGAAATTTCCTTTGTGCCTTTTTGTTTTGATAGCCGATGTATTCGGCCGGTTTTGATTACTCCCAACCTAATGCCGACTAGTCCTCGAGGGACAAATTCCACCGTTCACTTGCTAGGGCTCCATTTAAAGCCCGGATTTTTGCCTTGTATAGACTGGTCTCATAAGAGTTGATAGCACCTAAGAGGTTTCGAACATGAAACCTAAGAAGGAGCATACCTCTAAGTGTCAAGCCTTTTTTCTTGTATTAAGCTGTGCATCAGCGATAGGACTAGACTCAGACGTGCATGTTGAGGATGGGACAATTTGTTTCATGTGGGATCATGAGGTCTGACTGATTTGAAGAACGGCTTTATTTGGACAAAAACTGCTTGTGGTTTTATTGTGCTTTCTCTTGTCATTTCCTCTTCATGTTAAATGATTATGCGGAAGAATTGATGTTTCCTTCTACCGGCTCATATGTCCTGGTTTCAAGCCATAAAGCAGTGAGAAAACTTACTTGGCACTGCTATAGGGTAATTTAGTGACTGGCTGCTGTTGCGTATTTCAGTTTTATTTTTCGAAATATCTTTGCATGAACATATTCTGAAACACTATACCCTTTAACTTCTGGCAATGACATGTTGTTATTGTCGCTGTTTCCGGAATCTGGCCAGCTTTGGATGGATTGTTGCATTCACTGTCGCACTTGAGTAGCATAGCTGCCTTCTTCCAAAAGAAAAATAACAAGAACCAAAAAAAAATATGAAGGAAAAAGTAAGAAATGCGCACTCGTGCATTCTCAGAGCTGATGCTATTTGTGTCTTTTCTTGCACATTTCCAGTAAAGTGAGAGTTCAGAGAGAAAAAGACGAAGAGGAAGTAGAATATGTGGGTTACTTAATTTTAACTTGTTTCTAATTTGAAACCATATGCTAAGGTAACTGTATCTTTGACCTATTTGTATGTTGTTTGTGCTGTTTGCTACTTCAAAGGGAAGATTTGTGTGTTGTAATCTGCTCAGCAACATGCAAAGATTCCAGAACTAATTTGTGTGTACATTTTAGGTTATGGCCTTGACGCAGACCCAACTTGATGAGGCTATGAAGCCTGGTAGATTTGACACATATGCAACCTCTATTGGAGATCATTCTATGTCAAGTACTGAACCTATCATGCCATCGTCATCCATCTTAACAAAGGACAAATCATTTACTTCTTCAGCAAGCCCAATCAACTCCCTCCTAGCTGGGGAAAAAATTCAATTTGGTAAAGCATATACTTCCTAGGAAGCTCCATTATTTTCTTTAGGATTAGGATGTGTTTCAACCTAGGAGAAGAAAGAGGAAGGAAGAGAAAATAATATTTTTCCTTCTTTTTTGTTTGGTTTCTTATTTACAATCAAGAAGGGAAAATTCAAAGGCAGAGATGGAAAATAACGTTCCTTCTTAATTTTGTTTGTTAGATTATGTAATTATTTTCTTTCTTTTTGTTAAACCCAACAATGGAAAGTTAATTATCCTTGTCTTTCCTTACTTTTTGTTACAAAAAGAAAGTACAACATTTCCACTTTCTCCTTCGACCTTCACTTGCTTCTCCCCCCTCTCCCCGCCTGCCCAGTCTCTTAATTCCATATACATAGTTAGTTGCTCTTTTCTGAATTCTTATGGATTCCTCCCTTCCTATTCAGGTGCAGTTACATCTCCCACAGTACTTCCCCCTGGTAGTTGTACTGTTTCACATGGGATTGGGGCTCCCGGTTCCAGTCGGTCTGATGTTAAAATCTCAAAAAGTCTTTCCACGGCTGAGAAAGACTGCACGATATTTTTTGAAAAGGACAAGCACCAGAATGAGTCTTGTGTGGATTTAGAAGATAGCGAGGCTCAAGCTGAAGCAGCTGCTTCTGCCGTTGCTGTTGCAGCCATCAGCAGTGATGAGATTGTTGGGAATGGGCTGGGTACTTGTTCTGTTTCTGTCTCAGATTCCAAAAGCTTTGCTGGTGCAGATATTGATGGGATTGGCGGAGGCGGTAATTTGTTGAACCATTTTGTGGATTTTTTTCAGGGCAATCTCAAGGAACAAATTTTCATTTCCTTTCTATCCAAATGGCCGAAATGTTTCTCACAGGAGACTGAAATGACACACTTCTGGAATTCTGAAATTCTCATGTTTGCACACACATACTGAAACAGACCAAAGTGTGTTGAAATTCTAAGAGACGTACCGAAACATTAAGTTGTTTCAACTCCTAACAGAAATATCCAATGATGACATTTCCATACATATGGAAGTCTATTTGACATTTCTGGCTGCATATACAAAATGTTTCGTCTTCCTAATTAACTGAAACAACATAGCAAAACAAAAGTTTATCCTTGGGCAATCTCCGAAATCCTTTTTTTTCTCTCTATCTATTGTTTTGGGAAACATGATATTTTGGTATTGTTTCCATATCTCTTTGGCAGGTGATCAGCAATTAGCAGCTCAATTGAGAACTGAGGAGTCTCTGAGCGTAGCACTTCCGGCAGATCTCTCTGTCGATACTCCTTCAATCTCATTGTGGCCTCCTTTACCAAGCCCCCAGAGTACTTCAAGCCAGATGCTCTCTCATTTCACCGGAGGCCCACCTTCCCATTTTCCGTTTTATGAGATGAACCCTATGTTGGGGGGTCCTATCTTTGCTTTTGGTCCACATGACGACTCTGCTGGGACCCAGTCACAGACTCAAAAGAGTACTGCTTCAGGTTCTGGGCCCCTTGGTAGCTGGCAGCAATGCCATTCTGGTGTTGATTCATTCTATGGTCCTCCGGCAGGGTTCACTGGTCCCTACATAAGTCCACCTGGCGGTATTCCAGGGGTCCAATGCCCTCCTCACATGGTGGTGTATAATCATTTTCCAGTTGGACAATTTGGACAGGTTGGTTTGAGTTTCATGGGTACCACCTACATACCCTCTGGGAAGCAACCTGATTGGAAGCACAATCCCACGTCATCTGCAATGGGTTCTGGTGAGGGGGATATGAGTAGTAATATGAACATGGTTTCTGCTCAGAGAAGTCCTCTCAACATGGCTTCCCCTGTCCAGCATCTGTCCCCTGGGTCACCGCTTCTGCCCATGGCATCTCCTTTTGCCATGTTCGACATGTCTCCATTCCAGGTAAACTTTCGATGTGGGAGCTTCACATGTGATAAAGCTGATTCAGTTTTGACATGGTTATATTCTGGTTTTAATTTTCTGTCAAGTGTTGGTACCTGGGAATGATTTTGTTTTAGAAATTGGATGTAGACATCTTGATTTTGAAGATTTACCTCAGGTTGAGTTTTTGGCAGTAGAATATGTTGTACAGAATGAGATCTTGATGATGTCATTGCATCAAAATTTCAATTATCAGCTATAAAACACAGACCCCTAATTGGAGGTGACGTACCGGAAGATATGTGATACAAAGACAATTTTTGGACACTCGTTTGAAACTCCAACTAGTAGTGTTCTATGTTTACATTTTGTTTTTAATTTGGACCCGGAGAACAGTCTAAAACACGCTCGGAACATTATATAGGCACTCATGGACACATCAGAATAATAGCTCTAGTTAAAGTTCAGAAAAGTCTTCTTTTTGTATGATAGATGATTCTAGTTGAAGTTTAGAAAGGTTTCTTTTGTGTGATTTTTGATATTAGTTAAAGTTTAGGAAAGTTTATTTGTGCAATAGATGATGATGGACAGAGTATAACGATACATGTAATGATGAATCATTTTTTTTTGTTGGCACATTTTTGGAAATAAAAATCTAAATGAGGTAATGACATTTATCAATGGAGGCATTTTATGGTAGTAGTGAGCCTTATTATTTTGGTTTTTGTTATCTGTATTCTAATACATAGAGATTAGATTTTTTTTAAGGTGTTGTGTCACTTTTGTATTCTAAAGGTGTGTCAGAGTGTTGGTGTCATGTCACGTGTCCTTGTCTATGCTACATAGGAGGTTATCATGGTATTATAAACGTGAATGGCGTATTAATAATACTAAATGCTTTATTGTTTTCTTACTGTTACCTACTGCCAGTTCTTATCTGACATAACTAACATTTTGGCCAAAACTTTCCTTCAGTCTGCCCCAGATATGTCAGTCCAAGGACATTGGTCTCATGTTCCTGCACCACCCCTCCACTCTGCTCCTCTATCACTCTCATTACAGCAACCAGAAACAGGTGCACTGCTGCCTTCCCAATTTAGCCATGCCCACCAATCATTAACTGCCAATAGGTTCTCTGAATCGCGAACTTCCACCCCATCTGAGGGCAGTCGGAGTTTCCCAGTGGGCCCTGATTCGAACGCTGCCCAATTTCCCGATGAACTAGGGTTACTAGACTCGTCAAGTTCCACCAGTGGAGGTGTTGTCAAAAAGAGCTCTTCTGGTAGCACTTTTGCTGAAGTTGGTAAAACTGATTCTCTTGCAAATGTTAACAGTAGCGGGCACAACGCAAATGCTTTCAAGAACCATTCAACAGGTTACAACTATCAGAGAGGTGGAGGGGTGTCTCAGAAGAACAGTTCAGGGGGTGAATGGTTGCAGCACCGTAGAATGGGGTTCCATGGACGAAATCAGTCTCTCGGTACCGAAAAGAGTTATTCCCCCTCTTCGAAAATGAAGCAAATTTATGTGGCCAAACAGACCACGAGTGGAAATTCTCCGGCAGTGTGATGGGTGAAGAAAACATGGCTTCTAAGGTCTCAGCGAGCAAAAAGGACTGCGATTATATCGTTCCATTGTTATAGAATGCTTGGTTAGTTTTCTTGGTCACACATCTTTTGTAATTGTATTTCTTCTGTTTGACCAATATTTTTGGGTATGCTGGTTTATGATAAAATATTCTGGTACTGCTGGGTGATGGCATTTTTGAATGGCCCTGAAGTGTTAAGTAGAGAAGCTAATGGTATGGGGCATGCTGTATTGGATGGGTGCTACTAGGTTAGTGAAATCTACATGGTGTGGGCTGGAGGCCTTTTGTATTGTCTTCATTGTGTTCTTTTGTTCAGCATCCAATTATTCTCTTGTAGCTGCCAGGTAATTTTTAAGGATCAGCATGTAATTTTAATTAATCATAAATGTGGAGAATGCTTGTGTTTTTTTAATCACTACATCGTCTATTTTTTCTTTTATATGAAACAAAAATAGATGCAGTGCCAGCATGCACCAGAGCGCGTGCACACACACATGTATATATGTAACAATAATAATAGTAATGAAAATTTGAGTGGAACTGAGGGCTGGGACGATGGAAGTAATCCAAGTGGATTTGCAAAGTGAAAAATATATCAACTGTTTTCTTTCTTTTTTTAGAGCTCCATCCTCTCTAGAAGTAGAAGATATATGGGGTCTTCTTTAGCCAATTTTTGAAGGTATTATTGTTATTATATTTTGATTTTTTTTAAATAAAAATTACGATCACAAGTTTCAAAAAGTATATTAAAGTTGAAAAAATTTATAAAATTTATAATTTTTTACTGTCTTAAGTATTTTTAGTATAATTTTATTTGGATATTTTTAAAATTTTGGTTCATATTTTTTATTTTTTTATTTTTCTTGTCAAGATAAATAAAGAAAAAAATTTAATAAAAGATTATAATTAAAAAATCACAAAATAGTAAATAATTAATCATTGTCTTTAATAAAAAGTAATTGGGTTTTCGGTCACAAGTTCATAGTGAAATAAGAATTTTTGGTAGTGAAATAAGAATTTCATAGTGAAATATTTTTAGTATTGTCAGTTCATGGAAATAAGTTAGCTTTAAAGATTAATTATAACAAATTGGACAAACTATCTTACAATATTTGTTTAAGCACATAAATATATCTATTAAAAATTTAATAGATAAATTTATTTATTGTGTTTTAGCTGATAATATTGGCATAATAACATCTTCGGTCGTTTAATGATAAACAAAAGTGGTTGGTGATGGCTAAAGGTGATAGTGATAATGTAATGACTCGTAATTTTAATCAATTAAATGAAATAGTCCGAGCATTTTATTTCACTTACTTTGTGTGTAAAATTTTGTTGCATACTCATACCTATATATATTGTATATATATTATGTGTATATACTATATTTTTATTTAAGTATTATAGTTTATAATATTTATACTTTAACTTTTTTTAGATATATATATATATATATATATATATATATATATTATATTATATATTCAAAACATACAATAATATATAAATATACATGCATACCACCCTCTCTTCCCTATCTTACCCAAATCCCTACCCGTCACCTCCGGCCGACGACGCCCAACCCCAGCGTCACCTCCCCACCTCCCATCCAACCTTCTGCCACTAGCCACCACCCCTACCTCTGGTAGCCACCTTTAC
>JABCMJ010053414.1:0-10807 GCA_014822125.1 Arbutus unedo | reverse complement strand
AGAAAGTTGAGACGGGATTACATCTCCAGAGGGTGTCCATAACCCGTTCGGACATGGTAGGGACTCCATAAAGAGAGTCATGACTGTTTCGTGCATAATATAAAACTTGCAGTACGCAAAATAGAAAATGCATGTCACAACCCAAACAAAACAAAGAAAATGCATGTCACGACCCCAAACAAAACAAACATCAGCTTCTTCTCCCACATTTATATATCCCAAGATTCTATATCGCATAAGCAACGAGCCGTAAATGCAACTAGTATTCCCCAGCACAGTAATATGTACCTCTAAAACCACAATGAGTCCATTATGAAGAAATGCAAAACTATATGTAATCCAATGCATCATTATTATTGACCATACCCCAAATGCATGATCATACATTGACACAAGTCCCATACAAGAATTTCATATATTTTTTTACGAAAAATAAGCTACAGCACTAGAGAGTTCAACGACATCACATTGTCAACGAGAAAATAAGGGCAAAAGGTTCAAGGACTCGTACAAAATGTAACATGGCTACAGGGGACTGTATTTCACTCATTTTTAACACTTTTCGAAGAGGTAAAATATATGTACTTACCTCTCCACAGTCCTTGCAAGCCAGCAAGCAATCAATAGGGCCCTCCCATTCAATCAATAAACATCCCACAAATAATCACAGACAGCAAGAAACTCCAGCATATTTGGGGAATGATTCTACTACTTTCCTGTATGCGTGTAGGTAAAATGACTCTGCATAGATCTCACTCACTCCCCAAGTTTACAGAACCATCCTTCATCAGCTTCACACTTAGACTGTTGAATCTCCCTCTTGAGTAATGTCGAGAAGCCTTTCTCCAATCCGTCCCCGTCTTCATCATTGCCGCAAACTCATCATAGCTGATTAGTCCATCCTGTACTCAAAAGATGTGACTGTAAAAACCTTCTTTTTCTAAATGTTAGTTTAAACTAGCATAATGAAAAACTGTTGGGCCTTTGCTCTTTACCTTGTCTGTGTCAACCTCTTGAAAGATGTCATTTGCAACGTCTGTACAATCATCTGCTCCATCTTCCATCAAGGCATCGCGAAGCTCATCTGGCTCGATGTAGCCATTACCATCCTTGTCAAAGTAGGAGAAAGCCTTGTGAATATGCTCATCATTGGCCATTCTTTGCAGGTGGAGGGAAACAGCAACAAACTCTCCACAGTCCAGGGTTCCTTTCCCATGAGTATCAATCTGTGGTCAATATCCTTGATTGTTAAAGATTCCAAACCTAAAGATGTGAATTCTTCTGCAATTTTCACGACTAAATTTGCACCTACCAAAATAACTAATAAAACCTATTCTATATAAGGTATCCTACTTCAGAATCTAATGCTGCATTATCTTTCTGGTAAGCAATTCTATATCACCTTACCTACAGAAGACTCAAAAAGGTTTATACCTACTTAAACCAAACAAAACATTTGTTCCATGAAAGACGAATGTTTATCTAAACTAACATCAAACAAAAAATATGTTTGAAGGTATTTCGAAGATGACAGAAGGATATATATTCTAGTGATTGGGAAGCAAAAGATACGGCAAATCTGCTACAAACCAAAAATCAAAACACATGCACAGGTTTTCACAAGTGATGCACCACAAATGATGTGATTCTCACAAGAAGATAAAGTTGATATGTTATGTATTCCGTCCCTCTTTCTCTCTCAGTTCATATCTTCTCTGTTGCTCTTCCTTGCTTCTTCATGCACAGTTCCCTAGTGATCTTCTCAAACTATTTCCTATGTTTAACAAAATCCTGTTAAGACTTGTGCTAGAACATTAAGGTAGTGTAAAACAGGGTAGATCTATAGCCCATTTCCGACTGTGTTAGAAGGTCAGACGGAATTATTATGCTAGTTCATGTGGCTTGATTAGATTAAATACTCAAATCGTCCCCAATGGCAATGGGTTTCACTAGATGGTCAAACTCTGATCTGAGTATGCAACCCTTGTAAACATATGCTGTGCATGGGGATATATCAGAATAGCCCCTCATCACCATTCTACCTCATGTTATTCACCAGTCTTGTATATTACACAAGCAATTCAGGAAGTATCACCAAAATACAATATTTTAAGACGAAAAAATAACACAACAAAGGTTATCTATCCATTAGACAGTTTACTTGACATGAACATAGTTATACAATTGATGAAAGTGAGAATATAATCAACTATGAAGCACAGGTACGGTACGAGTACGAGTACGGGATACGGAAAAATCCAAAAAAGTAGTGTGTGGGTACGGCTGGGTACGTCAATGTTATTTTATTTTATTATTTTACTATATTTCATTGTATAAAATAAAATATAAACTCATTTTACCAACCAAAAGCAATATAAACATAAATAAATTAGTGTTTTCAAGTAAACAAACACCATAGTCCATAAGCAACAATGCAACATAAATATAATCATAATCCCTCTGCGGAATGATATGGACCAGCGAAGAGAGATAGAGAGAACACAGCATATGTAGCTAATTTTGGAGACCCTCACCCTTGACAATGGTGGTCTCTAATGTATCAAAAGGAAAGTATAGCGCAGCGGGAGAGGGAGAGAGCTCACAGCAGTGAGCAAGAGAAAGAGAGAGTTGAACCTGGAGCGAAGTCTAGAACACTAGACGATTTGCTCTGGAACAAAGAAGATAACTAGAAGACAGAGGATTTTAGGGTTTTAAACAATTTACAAAACGATTACAATTTTAACATTTTACCCCTATAATTATAAATAATTTCCTAAACCACCCACGTACCCATTTTTGTACCCAAGTTCGTACCATTACGTACTGCTCGCGTACCCAAATAGGCAAACGTACCTGTAGAATTGCGAAGTACCCGATACAGTTTTTGCCGTACCCGTACCCGGTACTCGTACGGCGTCATTTTTGAAGTACCCATGCTTCATAGATAATCAATGTCAGTCGTAGTGCAAGACAGACTTATTTTTTGTTAAAGACTAGATATTATTTGATATTTCGCGATTTTTGCATGGTTTTTGGTCAAATTTTGTTCGTTCTCTCATTCGTCTTGGTGAGAAGAATCAGGAAAGTACGAAAATATGGAACGAAATTGAAAAAACTCCAGATAAGACGATGCTAAGGACAGTGAAAAACTGTCCTTAAAAAAATCATCCTTGGTGAACTTTTTGAAGCTTTTGACCATATTTTTTCACTTTTTAGATTCCTTTCATCAAGGAGAATGATTAATCCAAAAACTTTAACGCGAATATAACAACAGTTTAGAAAAATGGCCAAAAAGACAGTGATATTAATACTTGAAAATTTAGGCCAAAGGAGGACTTACAGCTTCAATAAGCATCTGTACTTCAGACTCTCCAAGTTGTGAACCAAACTTTTGAAGACCACTCTTCAGCTCTTCAATAGAAACAATGCCGTCATTATCTGTGTCTATCTTTCTGAACGTTTCCTTGATGTCCTCAACTTCTTCAACTGATAGGAAATCAGCAATAACCTACAAACAGAAGTTCCATTAGAATGTATCTTGAAGCCTTGCGTTACTTTTATAAAATAGGTACCTCAAAATATGGTGTCCTATACAATAAGACAAAGGTCCAGATAATTAACTAACCCTCAAGGCCTTTCTCTTGAACCTATTCATCATTGAGAACTGCTTGAGTCTTGACTTGACAACATCGCCAAGAGGAACATTTGAAGCTTTTTTGGCATTTTGAAGCCAAGAATGCTCTGAGGCAGAAAGAACATAAATGAAGGGAAGATACAACTAACATCCAAAAACACACTTCAGCTTCAAAAGAGAAATTGCTGTGAAGGCAGATAGGCTGATACAAATATCCAATATAACGGAATATAACCCACTCTCTGTCTACAACTCCATCCATGCATAGATAGTTACACTGTTAAGCCCAGCTTGCTAGATTTGATTGCTGATTCCAAAGGGTAGAAAGCTTCCGTTTACCAAGTATAATTGTTTTAAGGAATAATGGATAGTTGGCAACATATCAGTTTTTCCTTTATACTTTACTTGGATCTGTTTTTATGCTATTAGCTAATCTGTTGATTCTTTTCCAAACAAGAACCACCGATTTACAAATATTATTAACCACAGAATTTAGTGAGCAGCGCCAAATCTTTCTATAGATTGCTTTTTTTTCGCCTCTTTCGCCGTCGAAGTGCCTATTGTATCAAACCTTGACACGTGCAAAATATTGGAAGACATGACAAACCCTTAATGCAAGGCAATATGCAAGCACAAACCAGAGCTAACATACCAAGGACTTGCTTTGCAGTCAGTCGAACCTTTGGATCAGGTTCCAACATCTGACGGACCAGACTCTTAGCACTCTCTGAAACATTGGGCCATGGTTCCCGTTTGAAGTCTATTATCCCACGAATAATGGCCTGCGCAACCCCTTGTTCAGATTCTGCACGGGAAAAGTAGCTTTAGCGAGATGGAGAGAATCTCTGAGGGCAGAAGACACAATCGTGTGTCACATTTACAAACACAAGGGAGATGAAAATCCAAGAGTGTTCCCATGAAACAAGAACCTAAAAGTGTAAATATGCCAACACAGAACCCTTGAAAGCACATACGCACCCAAGCAAGCATGTGTGCACCTAAAGATGTGCATGTCATATACATATAAACGAGAATAGAGAAAGATTTTCTGTCTAACAAAAAAGGAAAAGAGAGATTTGGAATATATTTACCAGCCCAAAATGGGGGAACCCCACACAGTAAAATGTAGAGTATTACTCCTGCACTCCAAATATCTATTTCTGGTCCATAGTTCCGCTTCAGCACCTCCGGAGCCATATAATATGGGCTTCCAACGATTTCAGAGAACTTTTCACCTAACAAAACTTATTAAATCAGTGCCATGTAGGACAAGTACAGAGAGCGAAAATGTAAAACTAAGCAATTTCAGACTTCGTATTCAATAATTGCTCTTCACTCCAAATTGCTGTGTCACATAATTGTTCTTTCATAAGGATTCTGAAAACCATAAGTAGAAACAAGGCCACATTTGACGGAGGCCTCGATTCAATGGTTCCAGTGAACAGAGGACATCTGCTAAGTAGACATGATATTGCCTCCATATATAAACATGCTGACAAAGAAATGGTAACCGTACAAGGTAAGATTCTTGCTCATTAAGACCACGCTGAACCATATAGTGCAACTAAATCTCTAGAAGTGAAAATCTCAAGAAGCCCCATTAGATTGTTGAATCGTTATGCAATTCTCCTTGGCAGTAAGATAGTAAGATCCTACTATATAGAACTGTTACCAAGTTATGTTCTAAAAACATATTACGAATTGTTGTAAAACTACAGCAATATTAACCGATTTTGTGAAGCCTTAAATATCTAAGCTCAATCAAATTTAAACACGGGTTAGCATGATTAGATGGGTTATGTGTATCTGTGGTTTGACTAGTAGAACATTCAAGTCTCACCAGAGTTGTTATAGTCACTCGCCATCTCTATCCAACCACCCAAAAATACAAATTTAGGGTGACTTAATGGAAATCACTCAAGTAGCACCTTCGGCTTTCATATGTAGTTGCTCTTTGAAACTAACCCAGAACTTCAATCCCTTTGCAGTTATTAACATGTAATAATGTTCTGAAGAAAAAACAAAGGCGTGCAAATTTATTTCAGAGCAAATGATTTACAACATATACGCTTAATTCCTTGCTTCCATACACTCCATGCCATTATAAGTACTTCCTAACGCACCTACATAGCTTTTCATTTCAATAAAAGTGGAAATAGTTGACGTCTGTATTCACCTAACAGACAACTACAACATGAAATTTCATTAGCTGAGAAGCATGATACTTATTGAAAGCTTTCTAGCCCGTGCCAGACACTAACTCTCCTCTAACACACCCACATACGTGTTGGACACATGTCCAAATGCATCTTATTATTTTCCAATTCTGTTTATGAACAGGAGATGTTCAGACTTTGGGAATACATATCCATCACTCAAAGCTTAACAAATGCAACATGAATCTCAAGAAAACTAGGTGGAAGCTAATGAAAAATCCAAATAACGTAAATACATACCTATTAGTCTGTCCTCCTTGGCTCCTTCAATCCTTTCCTAAATTTAAGAACTAGAAGTTCAAATGTTCAAATTTGTTCAGGAAACAAGTTTTACTTAAACATTATGAGTTCTTGTTCATAACACCATACACTTTTCAAATGGTAAATGTGAACAATGATTTACTTGGATGTAAAAATAAAATGCGTTTATGCCAAAAAAGATTAAAAAATGTATACTTTTCAAGTATTTTATACAAAAATGGTTATCCAAAGGTAGCTAGAATTTGGTCATGGCTGGTTTTGGGAGAAGAAGAGGCATGCACACGTGAAGGGAATCAAACAATTCAATGGAAGAACAATGTTCTAAAAGTCATTAGGGGCTAGTCAGGAAGAAGAAACGCACCTAGCACCTAGGCCAACTAGTCAGGGACTAGAGATTAGCTGGTTTTTCAATGTTCAAAAGTTAAAACCAAATGAAATTAAAAATTAATACGTAAAATCACAAATATTCAAAAATCACAAGCCCATAGATTACACTCCAAACCCTGTAATTTTAAAATAATTCTAAGTTATCCCAGATTTTTCAAAAAAAGAATCCATTTAGCCCCAAACTTTTAAGAAAAACTAGGCTGAATAGGCCGACATGGCCGACATCCTAATCCCCAACTAGGCTGACTAATCCCCGACTAATCCTAAACACGAATAACCTTATGCCTAGACCTAAAGTCGAGGTGCCGCAGCATTGCCTAGGCCAATTTTTAGAACAATGTGCAAGAGAGTCACGCTCCTCGGATAAAAGAAGAAAGAGAAGGGCAGGATCTAAGAAAGAGTCAAGTGAAGGACAAGTGCTACAGGTTAGCTGCATTGGCTTGAGATAGTGGATGGGCAAGTGTCTCTTTTTTTGCTGGTCAATATACCGGATAAAAATAGCCATGAATGTGTTCTGAAAATATTGTGCATCTGTGTCCATGCCATAATGTACCCTCATGTTGCAAAACTTGCATCAACATCCATGCTTCTTAGGTCACTGGAGTTATTAAACAAACTATTACCCATACCCAGATTATCTGTCTATCCTGTAAATGACTACTACAAATTTCAGTAGCTTCAATCCAACAATCTTCTGATGTACCACGTCTATCACATCACAGGGTTGATGGACAGCAAGGGAGGTGTATCCCAAGGAAATAGACAATTCGTTTCCTGCTTCTTTTGATAGAAGGGATACGAAAAGAGGAAGGAAATGGGTTCATACTGTTTCACAATCGCACCCACTCTACGAAAGATTGACTATTTTGGGGGCCTAACAGTAAATTCAGGTTTTAAATGTGGAGTCTCTATTTTTCACCACTCCTCCACCCGTGTCTGGAAATGCAAAATGTGGACCCAAACACAAAGTCAGCTTGTCCTTTCTCCTTCCTTCAACTAACCTCCTCGCCAAACGTGGGAAGGTGGATTTCGATCACTTCTAGAGGTTGGGGCTTGGGTATTAACTCAAGCTTCCTAACTAAAACTGGCCAAAGTATAAACTTTCCGGTAACACTGAACAGCCAAGCCTAATGATACTGCATACTGCTTTGCCAGAGTAATTTTATTTGTATACAAATTAATACAGTCAAACTACAATAAATCACACACAATAAATTATGCTTAAAGTTGGACAACCGGTAGAAGTACCCACAATGTTTCCTATTTCGATTTCAGTAATTGAGACTGCATTTTACAATACCAATAACAGAATATGCATATAGATCACGCAGTATTTGGTAAGTTATATAATAAAAGACATGTTAGATTGTGCCATAACTTTTAAGGAGGACTGAATCCCATGGAACAAGAAGAGGATAAGAAGATATTGGATAAACATCATTTTCATTAATCGATAGGACTGAACATACCATAAGGCCATATTTGATTTAGGGGACTGGTAAAGGAAGAAATGTTCATAGTGTTGGAATTTGGATTTGCTAATTCAATGGTCACAGCCGCACAGCGCTCCGTTTTTTTTCTTTTAAATCCATGGGGACATGGGATGTGATTATATATGACAATATACTATGTTTGGTCAAGATATAGAGTTTGGAGTGCCATTCTAACCGTTTGATGGAAGAGGCAAGATAATCTTGAGAAAGAGATACGTACCCATATACTATGTTTGGTCATGATGGAATAAAGTTTGGAATGTCATTCTAATCGTTTGATGGAAGAGGCAAGATAACTTTGAGAAAGAGTAGTCCTTCTATATCCCACAGCGGAGAGGGGACAGAATAGTCCCCATTTTGGAGATTGTTAGCCCGAAGTACAATCGAACCCGGGTTACATGTTTGAGCAGCCGATGGACTAGGGACAATTCCTAAGGTCCCTTCGGTAAGTGATAAGAAAAACGGCATTAGAGGAGGTTCCAAGGGGACACCACCCTCAAAAAGAAGGAAAATTCAAACGAGGGATAAGAGGAGACAAGTGGCCCCAACAATCTCTTTTAGTCCATATCCAACTCCTCTTTTATCCATTCAAGAAACAGCACTTCATGCTGCTTGTTTTGAAGTATTAGGGATGGAGGATTCCACCCCTCCTTATCAGTCTGCGAAAAATGCACTTCCTGTGGCTTGTTTTGAAGTATTAGTGACAAAGGATTGGACTAAAAATACATAGGGAGCCCACAAGTTCCCACATGTCACCAAATACTGTAGAATTGTCATTCTGGACAGCCTGGCAATCCCCCATTTGTAGGTAACTAATCCCTGCCACTGGATTATCTTCCTTTTAAATATCCAACAGGAATAAGTACCACTTCAATCTTATCCCACTTTAGTGCAACCTAACAACATAGCATAGCTAATCACATGGCATTCACATGGCATATATATTACCCAATGCCAATGGTAAAACTGAAAAACATGAAGCTTCTAAATTACGAGTTACTCATCTGCACAGAAGAACCAAGACGTCTAGCGTAAGCAAAAATAGCTCTGAGAGTATCAGACAGATTTAAGATTTCCAGGAATGAATTTTGCAGTAGTCCCAATCAAGGTTTTAATTCTACTCTAATCAGAGATTGCATTTCCCTGCACCTAGAAACCTAGAAGCAGAGCTATTTCCTGTAATTTCTTTGGTAAGCATCCTACAGTTGAGTCAAAGTCTCATTGATTTTCTTTTCCCATCAATATAATGCAGTAGCACAAATAAGTACATATGGCTAGACTCCAAGGTATGCACGATCTCTATAGTATCTACTATGATCACTAAAAATTCGCAGGCGAGTTACTGGGAAACCCTCAGTATTGTGACACGCATAACTATAAACATACTTATACAACACAATAAAAGAAGTATTCTAATCTTTCTGCTTACACAAGGCATAACTCACTATATACTAATAACTTACCATGTCTTCAATAAACATAAAACCAGCAACAGTTTGATTCTCACCTGGCTTGAAGAATATTGACAAGCCAAAATCAATGGCTTTCAAGGGCGAATTCTCCTTCTTATTAGCAAACAAGAAGTTCTCTGGCTTCAAGTCCCGGTGGATAACTCCATGCTTGTGACAGAGCTGCACAACCTCTACAATCGTCCTTGTAACTGCCGCCGCCGCACGCTCCGTGTAATGCCCACGCGCAACGATCCGATCAAACAGCTCACCACCCTCGCACAACTCCATCACCAAATGAACCGCGTTATCGTCCTCGCACGCCTCCTTCAAGGTCACAATACTCGAGTTCCTCGGCAAGTGCTTCATAATCGCAACCTCTCTCCTCACATCGTCCACGTCTACTGCCGTCCGAAGCTTCCTCTTCGAAATCGACTTGCACGCCAGCAATTCCCTCGTCCCTCGGTCAATACACAGGTACGTGACCCCAAACTCCCCCCGACCTAACTCTCGATCCACCAAGTACCTCTCCTCTATGTTCTCCTTCGACACGCCAGTCAGTACAGTGATCGTCTTCTTCCCTGCGCCTCCGCCTGCTGCAGCGGAACGGTCCTTCCGCCCATCTCCGTGGCCGGGGTTGTACGACGTCTTGACATCTTCCCTAGCGGCCGCTGCCGGAGATCTGCAGCAGTTCCCCATTGATTCGAGTCTTTGAAGCACAAAAACGAATCTTCCAAAACCCTAACCCTAGCCTAGCTACGATTTCATGATAACACCGATAAACACACTGCTAGTGCAAAAAGTGTAGTAGAGTAGTAGGTGGAAGGAGCTGTGAGGATTTGGAATCAAAATGTGAACGTGATTCCTAGAGAGAGAGATAGACTAGGAGGAGGAGGAGGAGGAGGAGGATGGCTAGAGGGGTTGCTCTGCCTGCAATTAGTGAGGTGTACGGAAACGGCTGAAATGCCTTTTTTTTTTTTTGTAGAGTGTTGTTGAATTTTTTATACGGAAAATGTGAATAAAGAAATCTCTCTCTCTCTCTCTCTCTCTCTCTCTCTATACATACATATATATATATATGTTGTGTGTGTGTGTGTTCTTCGCTGTGTGTGTGTGTGTTCTTCGCTCGCTGGGAGAATTGTCGGCTGACGGAATTGTTCTGATGAGAGAGAAGAAGGGTCGGAACGGGACGGTGATTCAGGAGGGTGGGGAATTGGGGTTTTATTCGATCGATCCACAGGCATATATTCTTCTTTATATATATTTATTTTTTCCTGCCGTACTTTTGTTTTTAGGAAAAAAGGGTAAATTACATTGACCTCCCCTGAGGTTTCCACCAAATACAGTGACCCCCTTGAGGTTTCTAAA
>JABCMJ010053382.1:0-10668 GCA_014822125.1 Arbutus unedo | reverse complement strand
TATGCCAAGATCGATTTTCCGAAATTTTATGGTGAAGACCCTGATGGTTGGGTCTATAAATGTGAAAGATTCTTTGAGTATAATTCTGTCGAAAATCAAATAAGGTAAAATTGGCAATCTTGCATCTTGAAGATAAAGCCATATAGTGGTATCAATGGTTTGAGAAAACCCATTGTATCATCAATTGGGAGGTGTTTAAACAGGGGATTATTTCAAGATTTGGCCCAAATTTGTATGAGGATGCTCTGGGTGAATTGACTAAACTTAGGCATACTTCTACTGTTAAGGTTTATCAAGAGCAATTTGAGATATTAGCTAATAAAACACTAAATCTTCCAGAAGCCTTCTTTAGAAGTTGTTTCATTAGTGGGCTTAAGGAAGAAATAAGGGCAAACGTTCAGATGCTCTGCCCTACCACTACATCACAAGCCATTAGTTTGGCTAAATTTCAAGAAAACAGTATAGAAACTTTGACCAAGAGAACCAGACAAGGGAATGGGAGTAAAATGGGGGGAACCTAGTTTTCGGGCCAATCCAAGTCTGGGTCTTACTCTAATTTTGGTCCTTATCAAGGCATGGTGAGGAGAAAATTACCCAAGGAACTGGAGGAAAAGAAAGCCAAAAGCTTGTGTTTTAAATGTAATGACAAGTACACTAGAGGGCACCAATGTAAACAGAAACAGTTATATACTTTGGATGATGGGGAATAGGAAGACCAAGGGCAAGAACCATCTCTTCAAGATGAAGAAGAGGAGAATCTAGAACAGGAGAGTGAGTTGCAGATCTCCATCAATGCTTTAACTGGTTCTATACTTATAGAACTGTGAGGATCCAAGGGAATGTCCGGAAAAAGTTGATTGCGATTCTGATAGATTCAGGTAGCACCCATAATTTCTTTAGCCAAGAGGTAGCCAAAAGAGCATGTGCCGCGATTACAGAAACAGACCCACTACCTGTTTCAGTTGCTGATGGCACTAAGATAATGAGTGTAGCAATATGCAAAGGGTTTCAATGGGAGATGCAGGGAACTATTTTTCAAGCTGACATGAGGATTTTGCAGGTAAAAGAGTGTGACATGGTTCTTGGCATACAATGGTTGGTAACTTTGGGTCCAGTCAAGTGGGATTTCAAAAACCTGAGCATGGATTTCACTTTTAATGGAAGGAGACATGTTCTAAGAGGGGGACAGAAAGAAGGATTGAAAATGATTGATTTAGAAAAGATGCAAAAATTGCTCCACAAACAATCACAGGGCTTAGTAGCACAAGTATTTACTTTGCAATCAGAAGACCAACCAATGTCAGATATAAACTCTATGGCGGTGGAGGCTTTGTTGACCAAATATGAGGAGGTATTCAAGGAGCCAACAGAGCTGCCTCCGTCAAGGTAACAAGACCACCACATTCTATTAAAGCCAGGAGTAAAGCCAACTAATGTAAGACCCTATAGGTATTCTTATTTCCAGAAATCTGAAATTGAAAAGCAAGTTAGAGAAATGTTACTTTCTGGCGTAATACAACCTAGTGTTAGCCCATATTCTTCACCTGTTTTATTGGTTAAGAAGAAAGATGGCTCTTGAAGAATGTGTGTGGACTATAGGGCATTGAATAATGACACTGCGAAAGACAAATTTCCTATTCCAGCTATAGATGAGTTACTTGATGAATTGTGTGGTGCCAAATATTTTTCCAAGTTGGGCCTAAGGGCTGGTTATCACCAAAACAGGGTTCATCCACCTGATATTCCAAAGACAGCATTTAGAACCCATGAAGGACACTATGAATTCCTTGTCATGCCATTTGGTTTGACGAATGCCCCTTCCACTTTTCAAAGCCTCGTGAACGAGATCTTCTGGGTACATCTCAGACATTTCATTCTTGTTTTCTTTGATCACATACTGGTGTATAGTAAGACTATGGAACAACATTTGCAGCATTTAGTACTCTGGAATTACTAAAAACACACAAGTTATATGCAAAAAGGTCCAAGTGTGTGTTTGTCAAGCAGGAGGTAGAATATTTGGGGCATTTAGTGTCTGATAAGGGGGTATTTACGGAGGTGACAAAGATTTCAGCCATGACTAGTTGGCCAATACCAAGGACAGTTAAGGAAGTACGGGGATTCTTGGGGTTAACTGGTTATTACAGAAGGTTTGTTAGGTCTTATGGTAAAATCTCAGCCCCATTAAACCAGTTGCTCAAGAAAGACTCCTTCCAATGGAATCAGGCAGCCACTGAAGCTTTCCATGACTTACGGGCTACCATGACTAAGTTAGTGCTGGCCCTACTAAATTATACCAAATTATTCATAGTAGAGTCAGATGCATCTCGGAAAGGTTTAGGGGCAGTGCTCATGCGAGAAGGTCATCCTATTGCCTTTTGGAGTAAGGGATTATCAGAAAGGAATCAAGCCATGTCTACTTATGAAAAGGAGTTATGGCAGTGGCATTGGCTGTCCTCAAATGGAGGCATTATCTTTTAGGAAGGCATTTCCTTATCAGAACAGATCATCAAAGCCTCAAATACCTACACAAGCAGAGAGTTGCTACTCCATTTCAGCAAAAATGGATCACTAAACTCCTTGGATATGACTATGAAATTGTCTATAGAAGTGGGAAGGAAAACAAAGTCGCTGATGCTTTGTCAAGAAGGGAAGAATTTTGGTCAGATTCAGCTACTTTAAACACTCTTACTTCAGTTTCTATTAATTGGTTGTCTAGTGTACAACACAGTTGGCAATCAGACTTGAAGATACAAGAGATACTTGCTGAGTTGGGACAAAATGCTACTCCTCATCCTAGTTACAATCTGGAATCATGGAATCCTCACTTATAAAGGGTGCTTGGTGGTGGGTGATACTGTTGATCTGAGGCTTAGAATCATTTCAGAATACCATAGCACATCATTGGGTGGCCACTCCCGCATTGATAAAACCATCAGGAGGATCAAGAGAACATTCTATTGGAAGGGAATTAAACAAGATGTGCTATGTCTCTGAATGTGATGTGTGTCAGAGGTATAAGGGAGAGAATGTTCATGTACCTAGTTTGCTTCAACCCCTTCCCATTCCAAAAAAGATTTGGACAGACATATCCATGGATTTTATAGAGGGGCTTCCTAAATCCCAAGGGAAGACAACCATCTTTGTGGTAGTGGATAGACTTACTAAGTACGCCCATTTTATGGCCTTGGCCCATCCTTATTCTGCCAAAGATGTGGCTCAATTATTCTTGGGTAATGTGTACAAGTTGTATGGTCTACCTGCTACAATAGTCTCTGATAGAGATCCTATTTTCCTTTTGGCAGGAATTTTTCAAGCTACAAGGTAGTCAGTTGTGCTTAAGTACAACTTATCATCCACAATCCGATGGCCAAACAGAAATAGTTCATAAATGTCTGAAAAATTACTTTAAGGTGCATGTGTGGGGATTGTCCTAAGTAATGGGCTAAGTGGTTGTCCCTTGCTGAGTGGTGGTACAACACCAATTTCCATTCTTCTATCAAAACTACCCCATTTTGTGTTGTTTATGGACAGGAACCCCCGGACCACAATTTTATGAATTTTGCTTCTTCTTCTGTGGCAACTGTTGAAAATTGGGCTAGGGAAAGAGCTTTCATTCTGCGCATGCTCAAAGAGAATCTGCACCAAGCTCAGGATAGAATGAAACATTACGCTGATAAGCAGCTTACAGAGAGGTCCTTTGAGGTTGGAGATTGGGTCTACCTCAGGTTACAGCCTTCTAGACAGGCTTCCTTGGCCCTACGAAGGAATATGAAACTAGCTCCGCGGTTTTATGGGCCTTTCCAGGTCATTTCCAGGATTGGTCAAGTGGCATACAGACTCTTATTGCCAGACTCAGCCCAACTATATCCTGTTTTTCATGTTTCCCTTCTCAAGAAGAAGCTTGGCCATAATGTTAAAACCCAGGCCACTCTTCCACTAGTCAATGATGATGGGGTTTTACAAATGGAACCAGTAGCGGTGTTAGAAAGGAGGATGGTGAAACGTAATAACCGCGCGGTTGTCCAACTCTTGGTTCAGTTGTCCAGAACATTCCCAAAAAAGATGCAACATGGATTGATTATGAAGAATTAGTCTCCAAATTTCCAGATTTCCAGCCTTGAGGTCAAGGTTGTTCTTAAGGGGGAGGGAATGTCATGAGCTGGAATTAATCTAGCTTAATTAGTTAACAGTTAGTTAGCTGAGTCAGCATAGATCAGTTTTTCTATTAGTTTGTTACGGGTAGCCACTGTTAAAGAGGGGGAGAGGTTAAGGGCTAAGGTGTGATATATTTTTACGGGTAGTCTTTCTCTCTTTTCCATTTCTCAAGCTATCTTCTTCCATAGTTATTGCAGAGATCACTCGAGCCTTTCTACCCAGTTTTGATTAAAGTTTTTGTATCTTTTAAGAATTTAGTGATCATTGCTTGACTTCTAAACCTTTGTTGTGAAGCTCTTGTTGAGAATTTGACAGCCAAAGTAAAAGTCTGGGAGATAGAGAAAGGGATACCATTCTTATATGAGAAGGTGTGTAAACTTGTCCTTTGCTCTAATATTCGATTTAGTTGATGACAACTTCAAATCATGCACTGCTTGATTTCAGGCTCCTTTATTAAACATGTTGGAGGAGTATGTCGTCATACGAGAAAGGAAAGAAGAGGAGAAACGCAGATCTCGGGTATGCCTGTAGACAATTTGTTTCTTCATATTCGTTTTAGTTCATTTCTTCCGCTACTGCTACGTTACCTTATAGAAAGGCTCTAGGCTTGCGAGGAACTTTGGAGCCTTTCTTGGGGCTCTGGTACTGGGGCTGAATATCAACTAGTTTGGTGGTGAACCCCACTCTGCAGTAGCATGGTGGTTGTTGCCACCTCCCTTTTCCATTTGACAATTTGTTTTCTTTGGTTATTTTTGGGCTTGTACTATAGTTCCCATATTAGGAGGCAAATTAAAGGTCAAAAGGTTATTAGAAGAAGTTGAAACAAAGGAATTTAGTGATCTTGAATGCAAATACTATCAAGTCACGTGAACCATATCCCAATTGTGAATTGTAAAAGATTCCATGAGATTGAGTCAATGGTTCGTAAAAGGACCAAGATCCTCTCCAGCCTCTTTTAGGGACTGAACTGTCCTGTTAGGACCTTTTGTGGGTCCTTTCCGGACCCAGCTCGATGTTCAGGGCCCTTCATCTTTTAGAACTCGTCTATAACTGGTGTCAACAGGACCTGGAAAGGATCCTTTCGAACGCCAAACTATGGCAACATCAGATGCTTCTCAACTTTCACAGTGCAGGTTAGTGGACTACTCTTAAGAGTCTTAGTCACTGATGGTATCATCTTGTGTCGTCGACCATTTTGAAGCTTCTTCGGGAGTTAATTAATTAAATTTCGTCTCGTAGGCAGTGAATTACCATGTGTTGCATTGCTGGATGTTCTTGTATTTATTGTCGATTTAGCTTGTTCCTAACGTAATTCACTTCCAATATAGTACTTTGCTTGAGTTGAACTGAACTTAACAGGAGCAGAAGAGGCTGCAAGAACAATTTGCAGCAGAGCAGGAGGCACTATATGGTTCAAGGCCATCAGTAAAGAAGCCTTTGCCTTTGAGTCAAAGCACAAATGCTAACACAATGGCCGGAACACCCACCGGTCGTCGCTCAGGGTTGGGGACACCTGGGAGCCGCCCTAGAACCTCAGTCGGGAAGGATCGTCGGAGAGACAGTGGTAAGGTTGGTACTGCTGTAATACCTCCAAACTATGTAGCTATTCCAAAGGATGACTCGGTGTCACGAGGCAATTGATCAAACAAGTGCAGTTTCATTATCGAAGATAGGCAACTTTCTCTTTGATTCCAATGTTGTGGATAAGTTTTGGTGAATGTTCTTGTTACGAAATTTGTATATTTTCGTGAAGTGGCTGATCTGTTATTGTGATGGTAAAATGAAAGTGTTTTGCTGTGTTCTAGCAAGCGATTTGGAATTAAGTGCATGGTTCTGTTCAGTCAATTGAATCCATCAATTGCCACTGCCGTTTCCAAAATTAGGGTTTGTATACACAATTTTGGCAAGAGAAACGGCCACGTGATGGACCCTAAACAATTCTTGATCATATTGAGATCAACATTCAAATATCGTGCAACTAGAATTATCCTGCTCTTCTAATTATGCATCAGCGTAGTTGAGATTGACAACATTGTAAGTTAAAACAGAAAGTGCATATACAATCTCCAAATCATCAGCCGTCACTTTCTTTTGAGTAGTACAAGGCGAAAACCATTTTTGCCAACATCCAAAAAGGAAAGGAGAAAAAGACAACCTCCACAAAAGAATAAGGTTGTCTGAGAACATAACTAAGATTCAATATCTGAACACCTAATATATCATCATAGTCTAAAAGCTAGAAAACAATAGTAGTACCTAACAAGGAATACAGACAAGTTACAAAACACCTATAGGACAAGAGGAACAATGACGCACCCAACTGTAACACTCAGCTGAATCAAGAATCTGTAGCCAACAATGATAGAGAGTCAGGTTCGTGACCATGCACCCTCAACCGATAGATACAAGTATGTGCACTTCCATGGTTGGATGCGAAATCAAGCCTGACGGTATTAACAGTGCCAGAGCCTATTGAGTCAAGAGAAGCATCTGTTCGGTGGTATCATGCTCTTGCAGCCATCCAGAAACCCTGCAGTCCTTAGGAGCACTCGACCTATCATAAGCGACGCTCTGCTTCAAGTTACGAAAAAAGGGTTATCTTAGTAAATGGCCAGATTTATAAATGCAAGTCATAATATAAACACAACTTGTAATTCAGCTTCCATTTGTAAGATTAGATAACGGCAAAAAAAACATAAGTAGAATTCTATAAAGACCACCCCCCTTGCCATGTGATGTGATACTTTTGGTGTCAGTGGTAAGTAAGAGGCAGTAAACACGACCATCGGAGCCAAACAACTCAGTGTATTGTTACTACAGGAGCACTAATTCAATTAAACAAAAAATTGCATACATACACATTTCAAACACATTCCATGGAACAGTGGCTTCAGTCCACAATTATGGCAAACAGAATTTGACCAAAACTAGAAGGAAATTAAAACTTGAGAAGAATACATAGTTATAGGGAATCATAACCATAATAGAGTTTCAAGTATCTAAAGTAGGTAGTTGATGTTCGAGACCAGCCTGAGTATTAGGGGGTAAAACTACTACGTTATATGGAAACATTCAAACATTTAATTGAGCATTCATGCTATATACCGCACCATGTAGAATCTGAATAGAGATCTTGATACAGGGATTTGTCCCTGTACTATTGCATAGCAATGATCCAAGCCACTTCATAACCATAAATTGCACAAGACTGCTTAAAACATATGTAGAAAAATAAAACATCTCAGTGACCACCATCCAAGTGCGCATCACCTATCATAGATTGCTTATGGGCGGCACCATGCAAGAGATAGTTTAGCTAGGTTTACATTGGAAATTATCCATCTTCTGCACATCTTTCTAAATCATGTTCTTTAGTTTCAACAATTTACCCACAACCTTAAAGCCAGAACTCAAAGATGCACGGCCTTGCCACAGTTATACAAACTCTTGAAAACATACAACTTCCAGTATCCTAGACCTCCAAGTTTCTCACAAGCGCAAATCAAGGACCGAGAAATTCCTCATAGGCTGTAAGGCGAAGTGACTATGCAAATATGATCTAGCAATTGTTGGGGCTCCTTTAACTCCTTCATACCTTGCCCACCAATGGTCACAACCGGCCCTCTAAAAACCAGATTTCATGTCAAACCTTTTGATCATGTTCTAACATTCTAACCATAATTTTAGTGTACCATTATAGCCCTAATACCTCAGAGGCTTGAAGAAAATCCAACAACCTCCTGCTCTCATTTTAAAACTAAAATACAACTTAAACCAGAATGACCTCTGTTGCAGAGCCTGCCTGTTAAGGTGCTATCCTACATCAAGTGCCTACCCGTATTCCGAGGTGGAGCTATTCAAGATAGAATGCACAGTATCTAATATTTTCTCCTTATTCTCTTCATAAAATCCATACGATTACGTTATTTCAACCTTCTAGAATTAATAGAATTGATACACAAAAGAAAGAGATTCCATAAATCATCTCTTGAAAACCTTGTAGATACCTCCCATTTCATCACGTGGTGAACACGTAATAGTCATATGGGCTTCGCACGTCAGCACAAGCAACTGTGTTAGTCTACAACAAACACTTGAGCGATACATGAAGGACGTGGAAGCATCTTGTATATGCTCAAGACTACCTATTACATAGATGGTCATCACAGCATAGTTATACCATTGGTCATCGCTGCTTTGTGTGGTGGTCTTGCCATGGATTCAAGAAAGTGCTACATAGCGCCTTAGGCAAGTACATTGGAACTCTAGGGATCTTGCCTAGAGACGGAGGCTTTGCCTTGCTATTGTACATTGCCACTAAAGCTGCCTTAGGCCAATCCTACTGAAAGATAGACCACACCATTAAGATTGTGTTCAGAATCTCCACGACAATACAAAATTTAAATGGCTTGATTATGTTCTGAGTTTTCTGACACATCCTCTAAGAGAATCCCAAAAAATTCCAGACGATTGCTGACGACCTTCTATAGATACAAGAACCACATACAACTGGTTGCCAATGCATTTTACTTAGACTTGTTAAGATTGTGTTCAGAAACTCTTGGATGAGACAAATCCAAACAGCTTGAATATGTTCCAAGTCTTCTGACATGTCCTCTAACAGAATCCCAAGAAATTCCAGGCAATTGTTTATGACCTTCTATAGATAGAAGAAGAAGACCGCATACAACTCATTCTTAATCCATTTTGCTTACAGACTAAAAGCTGAATCCAAAGGAAATACCTGAACACGCTCAACAAATTTCTAATGCTGTAATTTCAACAACCAGTTTTTTTCTCTAAATTTCAACTTTCTTGATTTCGTATCAAAATCCAATTAAGCAATGCCTTCACAGTTCACAAAATCTACTACATACCAAGTTATAATGCCTACTTCTGAATGCGTAAAGATCAAGTAAACTAATCGACCTATGTCTATCACCATTAGAAAGCAAGTGGTAACACTGAAAGACAAAACAAAACACACACACACACACACAAAAAAACACATACTCACCTTGGCAACATGCTCCAGAGTAATAGCCTCAGGAATAATAGCAGTCCTAAGCTTGATTTCCACAAAACCAGTGCTTCCTTTAAGAGGAAAACACTGGCCAGGCTCTCCAAAACTGGGTCTCAGCATGGTATTCGCATCATGATGAACCTGATTCGAAGTGGGAAACCAAACCCTTCCCTTCCTGACATGGTACGGCTCAGAGTGCTTCATAACCATAGCACCGGCCGTTGACAGTGCATAGTCTACTCTGCCCAATCCATCAGCAGCATGCTTCTCAATTTCCTTCTTAACTATACCCCTTGCAATTGCCCTAATCTCATCCAAGTCCCCGTCCCCATTATCCACGCCCTTATTATTCTTCTTGAACTCATCAAAAAACTTACCCAGGTCTTCTTTCGATAACCATTCCATTGAATTCAACTCCGACAATGACTTCTCCAAACTCTCCGTTCTTCCGTCCAACTTCTTCAACTCGTTCTCAAATGCCTCGCGTCTTTCCTCAATTTTCTTCAATTCAGTTTTGAGACCTCCGACTTCGTTCCCAATCTTCCGATCCACAACGTCCATTTGAACCTGCATCATGTTTGTCGTAGTCTTCAAAAACGCCTCCACTTCTGCTATGCGGCCCTCGAGTTCTTCCGAAACACCAGAAGAAGTAGGAGAGATAGAACTATTACCAGAATTAACGGCCAATTTCCGGATCATCTGAACCAAACCTACTAGGGCGAGCAGAAGCAAGAAATTCTTAGTGAATACGCTGATAACGGTCTGCCAGCGTGGCTTCTCCGCCTTTGGAGTCCCCTTTCGGCCTGTACGGCCGCGAGTGGCCCATGTGGTGGTTGTTGCTGAAGAAGGCAGAGTCTTCTTGACTTGCATCGCGTCCCTTGATTTCTCGAAGACCGCATCACGGCTAATTGAGTGGCTGTGATCCTCCCCTCCACCAACACCGGCGCCGGCGCCGGAACCGAAAGCAACTGCGTCGGGGCCCGTCAAGTCTATGCCGGTTTTCTTTTCGACGGGCCGCCGTCGAGCAGTGGGGTTAGCCGTGATGGAGACTGTTGAAGCGGACATTGAATATGGTAACGGAGAGAAATGGAACCCTCAATTTTTCCGGTGTCGGGAAATTCAATCGATCTGAAGGAATGAAGCGACGCGGAGTTTTTGAATGCGGGAAAAAGCCCTAGAAAATGGAGAATGATTGGAGGATCGAGAGGAATTTGTTATTTAAATAAAACTTTGAATTATTTAGAAGTTCTCATTCAATTTTTTTATACTTATTATTTTATATAAAATTTATGTATTATTAATTCGTTTCAATTAAATAATTATATATATTCATATATAATTTAAAAAGTTAAAAACAATCTAACAAATTTAAGTGTTTTGGTATTTTTTCGTTCCTTAGTAAATTGTATAAAGTTTGGTCTTTATTTTTTAGATTACTATAAATTAATAATTTACAAAATTTTAACAAAATATTAATAAGCATGATT
>JABCMJ010053352.1:0-18446 GCA_014822125.1 Arbutus unedo | reverse complement strand
AGGTTAACCCTAATGGGCCTCGGTAACTAGAGCCCATTAGGGTTAACCCTAATCTCTTACATTCTATTATAAATAAACGTCCCGCCCCTCTCTAAAGTGTGTGGGTTTTTCCTCTAACAAAGCACAGGAACTGCAAAATGCTTGTTGTATCCGCATGGGACTCTGGGGACATGCGACTCGTTGGTGCACATATCGGGTGATAAATTTAATTTTTTAAGCAGGGGACACACTTGGGACACTATAGGTATACTTGTGTCTCAACTTGGATACAGATGAAAACATGTCATGGATCAGTTTGTAATATTGAAAGCTTACTTCGGGAGTATGATATGCCAAATATTCAATTAAAATAAAGTTTGATCAAATAAAACCCTTGTTAACTTGAAGCATTTTAAAGGGACACAATAGGAATTGTGAAGATACTACTAGTTTTGATTGTTTTAGATGGGATGTTCATATGAATAACAACTAAATATCTATCCTAATATGAATACATATTTTTCCCATGTTTCCTATTGTTTCCGTGTCTACATTTATTTAGAATTACCATGTCTTATGTCCATTTCCGCAGCCGTGCTTCTTAGGTGATTATCTACAGGAACTGGAAACAAAGAAGTGGTTGAATATAAGCTATCTTTGCTCGCGACCTTGCTTGAACTTCTTTTGTCTAATGGTGTAGGATTAGAAAAGCTAAAAAGAACATTCCCCCGATAGCAGAACAGACCTTTGGTTAGGTTTTATTCTGTCCATTCCTATGGTCCATCTTTCCTTTTTAGGACGGGACGTTTCAAGGCAAATGTTCTATTTGAAATGTCAATACAACAAGTATTCTAACTTTCCTTTTTGGCCCTTTCTTCTTAAATGCTCCTTGAGACGAGTTTGAATGTGTGAAATTTGAATTCATTATCAGATTTTGGCAACACCCACCTACTTTTACCTCCGATTTGATGCCAACCATAGGAAGAGAGCAATCAAAAGGATTATGGCGGCAGAATTTTAGTTGGAATTTTCTCCTTCAAATTATCTATTGGAGGAAAACTACAATACACCAAATCTATTTATGGTGCCAAATATTTAGGAAAGGAATTCTGAGTTTCTTTTTACCATTCACCACCAATTTTTTTGGTAGTTGTGAGATCTTCCTCATCCAATTCCCCACAGAAGTAATTTCAGCATTGTTGAGGGCTAAAATAGGAAAGTTACAATTCTGTCCGTGTAATAATAAGCCTCCCTTAGAAAGTTGGATTCCCTAAACGGGACCAGCAAATAGGAACAGAGGGAGTAATAAACGTGTAGTTTTGTGGCTAGTGCCTGGTGAAGTACGGGTGCTTGCGTTTTATGTGATTTAAAGTGTCTAAAGAAGGATGACAATTCACAGCTGTATTATTTCATAAGGTTACTAATGGCTGAGGAATAAGAAGTTCATTGCATGTATGGGGAAAGGCTCGGGGATGCGGTGGATAGAAAATAAAACTTGAGTGAATGTATTTTTTTATATGTTGGTTTGTAAGGTGGAGGCTTCAGAATGCTTTCCACCTCCACCGATGAGCTTTTTGCTAATTTTTCCTATACAAAGGTAATGCTTGTTGAAACTCATGTTTCATATGTTTGATTGCCAAGGAGACATCTCTGAGAATTTGGGTTTGAGACCCCAACAGTCTAGAAGATTGAGAGCTATTTTCGGTGACATAATTTTGTACTCCACGGGAAGCTTTTGTTGACATGAGATAAAATTTGAATATTGCTTTGATTAGAAATGGGGTTGTAGAGGAGCATAGGTCTCAAGGTAAGGAAGGTGTAATTTTTAATACAGTTGAAGAGAGTCTGTGATTCTACTCATGATTCTTGGATTTTGTTATGGAAAATAAATGATTGGGCAATAGATGGAGGATAAAGATTAGAAGTTATTGAAATGATTCACATTTTTAGGTAATAGTCAATGGCACTGTAGTTGCTACTTTCAAAGCCACTAGGGGCCTTAGGCAAGGTGACACTTATATTTTCTTACCGGGAAAAAGTTAGGCAATGTGACTTTTATCAAGGTGACGCTTTATCTGCCTTATTGTTCATGTTAGTGGTGGATGTTATACATATATTGGTGGATAGGCTAGAGATATTGGTTTGATGGAATGTCTAATGTCGGGCCATAAAGTGTTTCAATTTCTCATATACAAATGGCAGATGATATTTTTTGTTTCCTCCTCGTAGTGGAACTACACTCAACCTTACATCCTAAACTTGCATTGCTCACGGAGTAATTTTCAAATGATTTTTGGGCCTCTCGCTCAAGGTCGATATGAATAATAATTCATAGTTGGGACTTGGGAATAATCTTATCTCACATAGAATTGGGAGTAGGATATAAACTAGGTAATCACATATAAGGTTGTTTGGGCCTTTTGAGTTGTTCTAGTGGTGTCTATTAAGTAAATGCTTTTGAAGTACCTTGGGCTTCCTTTAGAAGGCAATCCCGGGTCCGAAAGCTGTTGGAACCCATTAATTGAAAATATAGGTTGAAGAATGTCTTGATTTGGACAGATGATGGTTTGATTTCTTTTAATCTTTTTGTTAGGTTGTCTGGTTTAATCTATTTGGTGAAGTATACTTTTTCAATATCAACCGTGGTTGTTAGTTTCTGTAGGTGTGCCAAACAAAATTGGAATGATTATGTTAGATTTCTTGTTGGAGGAGAGCAATGAAAGGAGGAGAGTCCATGTGATTATTTGGGATGTGGTTTGTCGTCCTAAGTAAAAAGGGTCTCTCCTTTTGAGGCAATTTATGGAGAATAATATTGCCTTGGAAATTCTTTATGAGATGATGTATTGAGCGAATTTTTTGTGGCATTATGTTATCAAGAGTAGCAGGTGATGTGTGTTAATGGTTTGGACTCTGAAGGTATGGTGTCGTTAAGTGTAAGCATGAGAATTGGGTTTATGGTTTGGACTCTCAAGTGGTTAATATGATAAACTCACAATCTCCATGGAAATTTAGCTTTCAAAATGTTCCCTTGTCTTGTCCATTTGTGAGGAATGTGTGGGATGTCGCTTTAGGGGAGATGTCCCATTTTGTTATTTAATCCCGCGATTGTCATTTTCTCTTGATTTTTCGTGGTTTTTTCATTACTTTTGTGGTCTCTTATTGTAGTTTCCCTGTCTTTGAATTACAAATTTTGTCCTTGGTGTTAAAGGTTGGTTCTTGTCCTATAAGTATTAGCTAGGGTATTTTGGTCATTACCCCTTTTGTTTGCATAACAATATAAATGCGTGTGTAGAGGGCCTGATTAATCAGTCAATCTTTTACCCTAAGTTTTTGCTTCTCTCTCTCTATCTTCTTCCTCCTTTCAAACCTACGTACATACTTCTCAACTTAACTTGGTATCAAAGTGATCCGATCAAACCCTAGACTCCATCAAACACCTCGAGTAATTTTGGACTCTTTGGAAGGTGATTTCGGCAAGCTGACATCATCATCCGTACAATGACATCAGTATTCGTACGGGCGTTGGTAGTTGGCAATCACACCAATGAACTCATTTTCGAATCCTCTTTCTAATGGTGATTTTTGAAGAATTTTGGGAGCGCTTTTGCTTGTTTTTGCAAATTTTTGATACTTTCAGATCTCTGACACTCACCTCTTTTGATCTGATGTTTGGAGGACTGTTGATTGTTTTGATGGTTGGAGTAAATCATATGAGTGCCAAAATTCTTTCTACAAGTCAGATCTGGTGTTGTTTGTTGCGTTTCCAATGTTACGGCTTTGTTTTTGGATCAAGGATCACTTGGCAGTCTGCTGTATGTGTTGAACCACTGTTGGTATGTTTTGGTCAGCCAATTTTTTGATGTTCTGAGCCTTTTTTCTGGTTGCTTTGCTCAGAACCTTGCGAACGTTGGAATTTGGTTGTCTATTGTTTGGTTGCTCTCCTTGTTTTTTTTGTTTTGTGCTATGGCTGCGAGTAAACCACCATCTAAGTGGTTTGATTTTCCCATATCCATTACGTCAAAGAAACTTGATGGTCAGAATTATTTGGCATGGGCTTATGTGGTTAAGGTTTATCTACATGGAAAAAGTTAATTCAAGTTTATCACAGATCCCCCACCTCCCAAAGATGATCCAAAACTCCCTAATTTGGAGGAAGAGGAGGCTGTTATTATTGGACAACCATGGCATAGTTCGGAACCTAATGTTGCAACTATTGTTGAGTTATGTGATATGACTAAACAGATTTGGGATGTTTTGACTGATTCTTGTTCACATCAAAGTAATGTATCTAGAGATTTGAGCTGATTTTCACTACTAAGCAATCTAGGAAGTCTTTATTGAGTATCACAACACTCATAGATCCCTGATTGCTTCATTGCTCTCTAGCTTAAATCCTGATCTTTGCAGATTCTAGGATCAAATACTTGCTAATGAGACTCCCTTTTGCTGCTAATGCATATTCTCAATTATCTCGTTCATCTTCGGGACGGTCCTCTAGTGTGTCCACCTTCGTTATCCCAGTTGCGAATTCTTCTTCTTTAGTTTCTAATAGTGGTGGTTGCAATGGTTTTCATGGTAATCGCCGTGTTTGTGGTTGTCGTAGTTTTCGTGGTACTTGTCAAGGTGGTGGTCGGACTGGTGGTTGTGGTGATAGGAAATGTGATAATTGTGGTGCTACTAATCATACATAACCATCTTGTTGGAATAAGTATGGCAAACCGGATTATGTATATCAACCCTCAGACAACATTCCATGGCCTCAGTCTCCACCATCATTTCCACCTACTTATGGACCCCCTATTTTTTATTATAATGATGCCTTTCATCTTCTACCGCTACTTTAGCAAACTCAACTAATATTGCATGTGCGACCCTTACACATTCGTCTTGGATTCTAGATTCTGGCGCTAGTACACGTGTCTGGTAATTCATCCCTTTCCTCTGATATGAGTGCTATTTATCATCAGATTGTCTTAGTTGATGGTTCATCTCGTTCATCGGAGTGGTGTTTTTCATCCTTCTCAATCCTTAGCTTACCATCTAGCCTTCATGTTCCTAATTTCCCATTTAATTTTCTTTCTGGTAGTCAATTGACTAAAACGTTAAATTGCTCGATAACATTTTCTCCTCCCTCTCGTGTTTTTAGGACTTCATGACGAAGACAATGATTGCTTTGGGGCATGAGAAGGGCACTCTCTATAACCTGGTTGTTTATTCTACCTCTGCTGTCACTTTGCTTTGGGTGCTATGATATCGCCTATTCAATGGCATCTTATATTGGGCTCTCCCTCTGTGGCCAAGCTTAAGTTAGCTATTCTTGTTCTGAGTCGTGTGTCCACGTGTTAGTGTGGAGTTTCTTAGCTAGGAAAACATCATCATAGTTCTTTTCCTAGTAGCAGTCATGGTCGTCAAAATGAGTCTTTTGATGTAGTTCATACCGATATTAGGGTCCATCTCGAACTCCTAGCATTAATGGCTATTGATATTTTGTTATTTTTGTTGATGACTACTCTCGTATGTCTTGGTTATTTTTATTGAAGCAAAGATCTATACCCAATTTCAAGCAAAGATCTGAGTTGCCATATGTTCTCTCTAGATCTTATAGTGAGATCTATACCCAATTTAATAAGCAGATAAAATTATATGTTCAGATAATGCTTTGGAATTTTTGCAGTATGTTGTGGAGTCTATTTGTGTTGACCATGGGATTATTCATCATACTAGTTGTGCACATACTTCAGCAAACTGGTGTTGAACGTAAGCATTGCCCTTGGTTAGATGTTGCATGTACCATGCTATTCCATATGCAGGTAGCGAAACACTTATGGAGTGATGCTGTTCTCACTGCATGCTACCTTATTAATCGCATGCTGTATGTGGTTCTCAATGACAAGTCCCCTTCTTCCTTACTATGCCCTAAGTCCCCACCTTTTCCTCACTCCTATGGTGTTTGGTTGTGTTGCTTCTTGCATGTTTTGGATCTTGGTTGAGATAAATTATCTCCTTGAGCTTGTAAGTGTGTTTTCCTTGGGTACTTCTGTACCGAAAAAGGATATCATTGTTATTATCTTGAGTTTCGACAATACTTTGTGAGTGCCGATGTCCATTCTTTGAGTGGACTTCCTTATTTAGTACCTTGGTCAAGAGTTGTGTTCAGATCTTATATGTTCCAGCGAGGGGGAGCCATTTTTTCCTCTCATACTCTTCCTATGCCGCTTTGTTTGCCCCTTTCATCTAATCCTCCTTTGCAAGTATATCAACCGTCCAAAAAGTGACATGTTTATTATGGACCAGGCACATCATCTTCCCCGTCAGAGGTTCTTGCTTCCTTTTTTTCTCTTGATTCAGATGACCTACCTATTCCTTTGGCCGAGACATACATACTTGTACTCGACATCCTATTGCTAGTTTGTTTCTTGTGATTGTCTTTCATCATGTCCTCATTCCTTTGCCTGCACGCTGTCTTTGGTTTCTATTCCTTCATCTTGTAAGCATGCTATGTCTTCATTTGGATGAAAATGTACCTGGATGAGGAAATGATTGCCCTTAATAAGTATCAAACTTGGGAGCTCTCTCCTTTTCGTTGTGGAAGACAAGCTGTGGGTATTCGTTGGGTGTGGGTGCATATAGTAAAATATCTTCCTGATGGTTTTGTTGAGCATCTTAAGGTGCGCTTGGTGGCTAAAGGCTACACTCAGACATATGGTGTTGATTATTTATAGACTTTTTCTCCCGTGGCTCACCTAAATTCCGTCTGGATTCTTCTCGCTGTTGATGGGAGTCGCTCTTGGCCATTGTATCAACTTTATTAAAAATGCTTTTCTTCATAGTGATCGTCAAGGGGAAGTGTTTATGGATCTGATAGATGGAAAAAGTGAAGAAGTATTCTATTCGATTGAACTTCAAATACTACAAGACTCAAACAATTTATATAGGCTAACCTATTAACCCTAATGAGATTAAAAGACTATCCTTGTAATAAAAGATAAAGAACAATACATAAACAATGCATAAACAATACCTAAACAATGCTACTTTCACACGATCAGCCACTGGGTTATGTTGCTTCTGGTAACGAGCATCTTGTTTGCCGTGTGCGCAAGGCTTTATGTGGTCTTAAGCAGTCTCCTTGTGTTTGGTTTGTTAGGTTCAGTTCAGTTGTGCTTGCTTAATGCTTTTATCGTAACTTCTGATCATTTCGTGTTTGTTTCGTCACTCTTCTGTTGGCATTACTTAATATTTAATTTTTATGTTGATGATGTCATTATTTCTGATAATGACTACTGGTATTGCTGATCTGAAGCATTAGGTTAGCAATTTCATGCTAAGGACTTGAAAGCTCTTCATTATTTTTTGGGGATAGAAGTTGCTTGGTCCTCTCGGGGTATTTATCCTGGTCAGAGGAAATATGTGCTTGATCTTCTCTCTGAGACTGGTCTTGTTGGTGCTCTGCCTATCTACACTCTTATGGACTCTAGTGTTGAGCTTGATGTTGAATCGAGTGAATCTTTTCATGATATTAAATGGTAAATTGTAGGGTACCTAAAATCTAGGTCTCGAGGTTCACCAATGTAGGATACCTAACTGTTTTCTGGAGCAGTTCTGGCACATTGGATGTGAAAATTGGTCAAATTTGCGAATGCGATTGGTCAACGCACCATCTATAGAATAGATTGTGTTTCAACAAACAATAAACGTTAATGGCTTTTTTTTTTTTTTGTAATATTAAATGATGTGACACATAAATTAACTTTAAAAGTTGTTTAAGAGTTCTTATTTTATGATCTTAACTCTTGTATGATATATGTACTTAAACAAACATGCTCTGAGACACTCCTGCACTTGGTAAATTCCTACAAAAGATTCTTTTGGTCTCCCACTACCGCTCCCGCTCAACCATTGTGTGCCTCAGCCTAACCAATCAGAATAAACTTGCTCAATAGTGTAATAAGCCTCTTGAATTCAAACTAGACCTCCAAGATTGTCCAAATTTGAGACAAGCAGATTTGCAGTCTCTTTCTGTTTTTTAGTTTATTTATTTTTGATAACTTTAATTGCTGGAATAATCTAGTTATTCAGTTCAGCTTCGGGTTCATTTTTGAGCTTTGGGTTCATTTTTGCGCTTTGTTTCTTTATCAGCGACATTTAATGAGCTTCAGTGTTTTACATTCGGAAAACCCATTTAACTCACTGTTTATGCTAATACAAAAGCTAGGGAAAGTTCTGAAATTCTGAATCTCAAACGAGCCACTAGTCCCTGCCTTATTATTAAAATGTACGCTGCTTCATGAATTTCATAGACTTCAGTTGACAATCTCTATATGTGATGCTATTATATTTCTGCAAACATAGAACTCACCACTCGCGGTTCATATGATTTCAAGCAGAGGCTGATATGAAGCGAGAAATGGAGAGGAAGGAACAAGAAAAGAAGAAGAATCAAAAGGTTGAATTTATTACAGGGGGAGCACAACCTGGAGTGGGTGCTCCATCGCCAAAAATTAATATTCCAATAGCAGGTTTGTGAATGCAGCGTTTGATGCTGGGAAGGATTTGGTTTTAGTTTTCTTTTTTCCTTTTGTTTTATTCTTTTAGAAGTGCTCATCTTTTGGCTGGTGGTGCGAAGACTCCGCACATCACGTCAAGCCTGTTATTACTAGTTGATTTTTTAATTTGCAGGTTTATCAACTGTGGCTGCTGGTGGGTTGCATTCAGTTCCAGCTGCAGTTGATTCTATGACTCGGGATGGTAGGCAAAATAAGAAGTCAAAGTGGGATAAGGTTTTCATCCATGCATTGAATAAACTGGGCTTCATCAGCCTGTCACCGTGAGTGCTATATGAGTAATACAAGTAGGGATGAGTAATGGTTCATCATCTGGTTTCAGGTGGATGGTGATCGAAGAAATGTCCTGCCTCCCGGAGGTCATGATTCGGTATCTACAGCCGGGGCACATGCGGCATTATTAACTGCTGCTAATGCTGGTACTGGATACACTGCTTTTGCGTAAGTTCTATCTTTGACTTAAATACATATGTATTTGAAGTTCTTTTTGGTTGTGCATTATGAATCTGTTAAATAACTATGTTTCCTTTAATCGTTTGGGTTTAAATTAAGTTTGGTCTTAAGTTGGGGAGCAGATAACTCCACAGAACTGTCACAAATTACTGTTCCAGAAACCTCATAGTTGTCAGTATTAAGTTAAAGCTGCTAGGGTTAACTATCAGCCCTTAATGTTAACATATGCTTTTGATGAGAAAATGTAGTAGCAACTCTTGCTAGGATTTCTACTGTGTGCTCTATGAGCAGCCTGCCTTGTGCATGTGTTAGATCTTATTAGATGAGAGTAGGAGGCTGCCATGTACGGATCCGAGAGGCTTTTTGTCTAGCAGGTTCTGCATGGGTCAAATAATATCCATTTATACACCTTTCTTTTTATCTTTCAGCATAGTTTTGGCAGGATTCCTTGGTGGTTTACTTTATCAGCGACCAAGTATTCTAATTGATAACTCATTATAATTATCAACTCCCACAATCTACGGGTAGGGTGATGCATTTCCAAATGGTATCTGTACCAGTACAAATAATCTGCTACAGACAGTTTCCGTTGTATTAAGTTTGCTTATCTTCACGATTTCGTAATTGTTTGGGAGTCAAACTATTGTTTCCCCCCCCTTTATCACTTCAGAAATCAGAATTAGTATATTTCCTTTTGCTGTCTTAAACAAAAGTATCCCTAAGGGTTTGGTCTGTTTGGGTCAGTGGCGTTCTAGCCCTACAGGTGTCCAAAAAAACGTTTCTCATCTTCCTTACTGAAAATAATAGCAACTGTTTTTAGTTCTAGGTCTGGTAATTTTTTGTGTCTTTTGATTGTCAGACACGGAAACTTCTTTGAAGTGTCTGTGCTTATTATGATCTGATCTTGTCAATATCGTAAGTTAACTATGGCACAAGCACGAGTCAAACCCTTGCATCTCCAGCTATGAAGCACTGGTATTGGTACGGGGTACGGGTACGGGATATGGAAAAAATTCAAAAAAGTAGGGTGCGGGTACAGCTGGGTACGTCAATGTTTTGTTATTTTGTTTTTATTATTTTACCATGTTTCATTGTATAAAATAAAATATAAACCCACTTTACCAACCAAAAGTAACAACAACGTGCCGATTTTTCACACTAGAGAATTCCTTTAAGCTAATTGGACACACAGAGAACAACACAGGGAATCAGCGAGCGAGAGTGAGCACTGAGTAGTGAACAACGATCATTGGAGTACAGAGAACAACGATCATTGGAGTACCGTAACCAGTGAGTGGGCGAGAGAGTGAGATGAACTTGGAGATGGCGAGGTCTGGAACGCTGGAGCCTGGAGATGGCGATGGAGTAATGAAGAAGACTGGAAGACGGAAGTCTTAATTAGATTTGAGGGTTTTAAATTTTGTAATAATATTTTATCCCTATAATTATAAACAATTTATAAAACGAGCCACGTACCCATTTCGTACAACTTGTGTACCCAAATAGGCAAACGTATTGGTTGGTTCAATTTTGAATTACCCGGTACGGGTTTTGCCTTGCAGTACCGGAGCCATACCCGTACCCATACCCGGTACTCGTACGTCCTCATTTTTGGAGTACTCTTGCTTCATAGATCTCCAGCTTTATATAGTGGGTGTTTGGGAGTGATTGTGGAGGTGTTTTTGGGATTGTAGGATTCTCATTTTGGAATTTTGAGGTATTTGGGATGTTAATTTTGGGATTCTAATTCTAGGATTTTGATTGTAAATTCTAAAAATAGACATTTATCAGAGCCACAATCTCAAAAGTAGCTACGAACCTACTTTTGAGATTCTGAAATTGTTAAAATTCTACTCACAATTGTTCACCCACAATCTAATAATCTGATTATATAATCAAACACTTCATAGATTCATAATCTATTTTAAACCCAAACATTTTACATATTCTGATTATGAGTTTTCAGAATCTAAAATTCTAAAATCAGAATCGCAGAATCCAAAAACACTTTAAAAAGTCCCTCTCAAACACCCTCATAGATTTATTCAAACTACTCAAGCTAAGAGCTGGTGGTAAATTTCAAGCTAGATAATTATGTATAATGTTCTTTATAGGTTTGTTGTCGTACTTTCATGTGTTCAATCCTCGAAACAGCTTCTGAAGGGAAGGGAATTTCAATGCTATAATTAGGTACATCAATACAGAAGAGCCCAAGTAACATAAAGGAGATTGGATACGAACTCTACTGTCCACCTATGTAGCACAGACACTCTTTAGAGGTCCCAGTACCCGTGTCAGACACGCCGGGGACACCGAAAAACGTATTGGACATGCCAAATGGCGTGTCCAATTAATTTAATTTATTTTTAAAGAGGGACACATGGAGGATATGGTGAGGACACACAGGGGACACGGTGGAGGCGGATTGGGACATGACAAAGATAGATTTGTTATTTTTTTTGGGAAAAACATGTTATTACATAGGATATGGGTTAAAACTACAATTGAAGGTTTTAAAATTCTAAAATATCCAAAAAAATCTACGTTTCATTTTCATCTCCACAATGATCTCTGTGCAGTTGTACGTTCCTTGCTCCATATATATATGTTTTTTTGTTTAATATATTTAATCAACTCAATCATAATACATTCATCTAAAACATTTCTTTGATTTGTATTGATTGTATTGTTATTTTGTTTGAGCAATATTGATGTTCATTCATTAATCATTATATAGTATGTATGTACACATATGCTATATGTAAAAAAAAAATTCTGTGTCCCCGCCTTGTCCATATCCTCTTTTTTTTAAAAATTCCGTGTCCCGTGTCCGCATCCGTGTCCCAATCTGTGTCCGTATCCGCATCCATGCTACATAGCTGTCCACAAATGAGCAAGTGAACTTATTCTTTATTTTTTGGTGAAAGTAGTGAAGTGTAGACGGTGCTTGAGAGTATGGAAACCCAAAAGAAACACCACGTTGCTACTTGCCTGTCAAATTCACATTAGCAAATGGTACGAGGGTAGTAATTTTATCATTAATTTTCCGTCTGCTCTTGATCCCAAATGGTTTCTTGCATTTTGTGTAATGTTTCTTGAAGAATTTAATAATCCTGTTTTTCATTGGCAAAACTAAGACACTTAGAATGTAAACTATTGCTTTGCATTTTTACATTGCAGGCAACAAAGACGACGGGAAGCAGAGGAAAAAAGATCCAGTGAAAGAAAGATTGATAGAAGATCATGATCCAAGTTATTTTTTTTGCCTGGGCAGTTCGAAGCATTACACACCTATCCATGGATGGACCGCCGTAAAAAAAACTGCATCCTTAACATGTACTTTTGTATATGATAGTTGACAATAATTTTTTTTGGGAGGTACCATTGCTATCAGTGGATTAGCGATCCCTATAGAAAGTAGGCAAATCGCTTTCTATTCATTTTCGTGTTCTAATATAAATGTTCGATGTGGGAGAATACACCAATAGCACGTGCAACTCAAAATCAATGGCAATGAGTGGAGAGTTCATTCAAGATTTATATACTAATTCTAGAAGTGATAATTAGCCATTGTGGATGAGCTCCAAACTGTTCTTTAGATGGGTTTTTGTACAAAATCATCCATAGTCTGCTTTCGGTCCAAAGCATAGCAGGAAATGAAGCCTTTTCCAGTGACAGAGAGAGATGGCCGCCTTGCCATTATCAACAAGGCATCCTCTTTTTTCTCTTTGTTTTTCGTTTACCCTCTATGGCACTTCGAAATCTTTGCATTTTTACTGTTTTGGCTGTAGTTATATTGGAATTTATTTGATCATATAATTGTCAGAAAAAAGTCGAAGGTCTGGAAATTTTGTTGCAAAAGAAGTTGCTGAAAATTGTTTTCCTGAAAACTGGCCGGAAATAGTTACTGGCGACCAGTGTCAGAAATGGCTGGCTGCCAATGGTCAATGCTTGAGGCGATGGCCGGAGGTGGTGGCTAGACGTGGAGGTTAGCAATGAGGGTAGTTTTGGAATTTTCTATCCTTTAATTGGGTTAAGCTTTGGGCACTAAAATACTAATAAATAGACTAATAGAGTTAAAATTACATCAATATGACCGAAGCTTCCTTGATTTTATGTACCTATTACACTGATCGTGTCATTAATGCATCAGAATGTATTTTATAAAATCATTGGAGTTGACTATATTACTTCGTAGAATGATAATTAAGACTGAATATCTTTTTGCAAAAATTAGATGACAAAATTACAATAATTTCAACTAATTCTTAATAACAAAAGGACGGCTCTGACACAACGGTAAGATTGTTTCGTGGTTTTTCTGCTGCGCTTGGGTGTTTTTTTGAAACTCAACTTTGATCTTGGTGAGGGCAACGAGGACATCTTTCATGTTGACCCTTTCTTCTGGTAAATCCGCACAACAGGCTATAGCCAATTCCATGACGGATTTAATGCAGTGCTCCTCGACGGTAAAATGTTCATCATCTCTCCTCAGCATATTGGCATCAATGACTTCAACTACTGCACGAGTTATTGACTCTTTCACCCAGTGCTTTAAGCTCATTTCCCCAACAAACATTTCATCAGTCGGCTTCTTCCCCGAAAATGTTTCCAACAACAGTATACCATAGCTATATACATCACCTTTAGTTGATACAATTCCTTCTGATCCGTACTCTATATGCAACACCATTTGGTCATTAGAGAAATAGAACTGAACATAATGGCAACAAATGAAGAAATTCTCGGAGAATGTCAAGTTTTTTTTTTTGTTCTGGGAAATCGATTAGTGAGTTAGGACTTAATGTAATGAAAACCTTTAAAAAGGAAAAAAAGATACATATGTTGGTTCAAAATCTATATATATATATATATATATTTAAAAAGAAAACTGACATTACCTGGTGCAATATACCCGATTGTAGCTAGTGTATTGGTTTGTGCCATGGACTCTTGGTTGCAAAAAAGCTTTGCTATGCCATAATCAGCTAGGTGTGCAACCATATCTTCATCGAGCAAAACATTGCTTGGCTTTACATCACAATGAACAACTGGTGTTGAATGACCATGATGAAGATATTCCAATGCGGACGCGACATCAATCATTATATTCATTCTTTGTAGGATATCCAAGCAATAGTCAGGGACATTATGCAACCACTTCTCCAGACTCCCATTGGGCATATAATCAACCACCAACGCCTTGAAATCAAGGTTGGAACAGTTGCCAATGACCTTGATGAGGTTCCGGTGACGTGTATTACGCATTACATCACATTCGACATCAAAACTCTTTAGTGAACCTTCAATTTGCATATCAAAAACTTTAATGGCAGCCATCAATCCATCAGAAAGAGTCCCTTTATAAACTGATGAAAAACCTCCTTTACCAAGTAAATTTTCTTCTGTGAATCCACTAGTTGCTTGTACAAGCTCTTGGTACGAAAACCTTCTAGGTGTTGTAACAGGAAATATATTTTCTTGATATGGAACTCTCAACATTCTTTTTCGACACCTTGTCACCCAAAATATCAGCACCAAAGTGATCAGTACTGCTGATGCAACTACCGGTAAAATATATCTCACAACAATCATCCTTGTTTCTAGTTTTCGGTTATGAGCAGCACGAGGACATGGTGGAACTTGAAACTGAGGCATGCCGCATAGGGCCTTATTCGACATGAAAGATTGAGCAGTCAAGTTTGTAAAAGGTCCACCATCAGGAATTTCACCTTCCAACTTATTGAAAGACAGATCAAGATATCTAAGATATGAGAGCTTCTCCAAGGATCCGGGAATAGTGCCAGAGAAATTATTTCTGGACAAATCCAAGAATTCCAAACTTGTCAAACGACCAAACGATTGAGGAATAGGACCTTGGAATCTATTCTTCGCTAAGGAGAATTTCACCAAGTTTGGGAGGTTTCCAATCGAGCTCGATATCTTGCCAGATAATTGATTCCTCGAGAGATCAATTACATTTGCAACATTCAAATTTTCAATTTCCGAGGGCAATTCTCCAGTAAGAGAATTTGAAGACAAGTTTAGAACCAAAAGATCTTTAATATTCCAAAGGGACAAGGGTATTCCCGAAGTAAATCCATTTGAGTCTACAAGGAGATTCCTTAGGAAGGTAAGATTCCCTAAGCATGTCGGCAATGACCCATAAAGCTGGTTTCCACCCAAAACTAAGTAAGCCAAGTCCCTCAAATCACAAAAACTGTATGGGATGGATCCTTGTAGTTTATTGCCTGCAAAATTCAGATATTGGAGCTTCTGTGATTGCCCAACCTGTGCAGGAATTGTCCCAGATAAGTAGTTGTCTTGTAGATCTAGAGTCATTAAATTGCTCAAATTACCAATTGTTGCAGGAATGTTGCCCAGAATTTCGCAATTAGCTGCCCTGAAAATCTCAAGATATGATAGATTCCCGATGGCGACTGGTAAGATACTACTTAGTGGGTTATAAGATACAAACAACATCCTTAGGTTCTTGCACTTCATTAATGAAGTGAAGGAATTGGGTTGTTGTTGTGTAGAAGATTTGTCTGTCAAATAGTTCCCTTCAAAGTTAATCAACTGAAGAGTTTCTGAATTACATAGTGTATCAGGTATAAATCCTGTGAATGAGTTGGAGGCAAGGTCCAGGGCATAGAGTTTAGAAGCATTTGAGATAGAGTCAGGGATCGTTCCGCTTAGTTCATTTTGACCCAGGTAAATTTCCCCGAGATTGGGTGACCAACCACCGATACTTGATGGAAGATGGCCTGATAGCTGATTCATTGCAAATGAGAGAAGTTTTAAGGTTGAGATATTGAAGATGTTTGATGGTAACACTCCAGTTAGACTATTATCAAAAATGTCCAACCCCTCTAGACTAAGTTTGGCAATTTCTTGTGGTATGGAACCTGCAAAACAATGTTGCCATGCACAAATAGTTCAGATGTACTAAATTTGTCCCTCCAAAAGAATCGGCTACATGGTGTTGGAGAATCTGGCCTTCCGTGAATAAAAATTTCGCGGTGTCATTCATTTGTAAAACAAAAGGCTTCAATCACATTACTATGTCGTTTTTGAAAAATAGTATTTGCTCCTACCAAATAATGTACACCATGTTATAGCAAATCTATTTTCAAGATACAATTAAATTTGAACTCTATGTTCAATTTTGGAATGCCTTAGCCATTTAAAAGCCTAGCTACTTGAACACACTAAGTGTGTTTTCATATATAAGCAAGCCAAACTTTTCTCATCTAAGTAATGTGGGACAAAACCTACAGAAGAAATGAGCATTCTAAAGACATAAGAAAACTTTATAAAAAAATCCAAAATTGACACCCATTTTATTTAGAAAATTCTCAACGCATGGGCATTCTTTAAAATGAATTTTCCTCCTTATTTCTCCTAAAAGAAAAAAACTGCTCCATCTGTTATGCATAATACATGTTTGGATCTTGGATTTCTCAAGAGACGGGAAAAAAAAAAAGACAGTGAAATTATTGTGTTATTTTGCCAACTTGACTTTTTTTCGTCAACCCCAAGCGGTTGGCCTAGTGGTCAATGCTTGAGACTTTTTGGGTTTGCTCCCTTCCAAATTTTAGGCTCAAAACCTCCCGTGTTCTATCAACTCTTATGGGGGTAGTCCATATAGAGCTTTGTTCTGCCTTAATTGGGATCCTCGTAAGTGGACTGTGAGATTGGTCTCCTAGAGATTAGTCGAGGTGCACGTAAGTTAATTCGGACACTAGCTATGAGTTATAAAAAAAAAACTTGACATTATTTTTCCATTGACAACCACAAACAAATAGGATTTTGTACCAAAGTCATCTGTTTTCTTCTAATTATGGTAACACAACTAAAACTACATAAAATTTGCTTGGTTTCCTTCATTTTCTATGCCTATCTTTTCCCTCTCCTTTTCTCACCCCAAAAATCAAGATCCAAACACAGCATGAAAGTTTAAGTTCCAAAATTAAACACGTAGACTCTTCAAGCTAAAACTGCTTCTTTTTTCCTTTATCCCTACAGAATCGAAAACTGAACTTTATAGGGGCTTTTATTTTGGTGTAAGACTTAAGAGCCCTCACTGACAACCATGGTTTGTAGGGCTTCTTTCCCTTTTTTGATGCTCTTCAACTGGTTAATTCTAAAGCCAATGGTTTCAGACATAGTTTTATTATAGCTAGATCATGTTCTTGGTTAACGTGGTTGAAAATGGCAGTCTCAAAATGTTTTCTAGCATAGACATTGATCGGACTCTGGTAAGCTTGGGTCAAATTAATAGGTAGAAAAGGGTTCTACCTGTAAAGTTGTTGCGGGACAAAGAGAAGGCCTTAAGCAATGTACAGTTTCCAATGCTGCTTGGTAAGCTCCCCGTGAATTTATTGTTGAAGAGATAAAGTCCTTCGAGCAATGGAAGACGATAGCACATATCCATTGGCAAGCTGCCAGACAGGGTGTTGTTTACAAGACTAATATATGTTAAAGAAGAGATGTTAAAGATAACTGGTGGAACGAGACCGGTAAGGCCATCATTTTGCATCTGTAACACTTCAAGTTTAAGTTGGCCCAACTGCTGTGGAATTTCACCTGCAGTTTCATTAGAACTCAGTTTATAACACTTCTAAATGCATGAACAAACCTCTAAACCACTTATAATGAAGATGGTACAATTTAACAAGCAATGGATAATATATAACTATTAATTAGCCAATCAATGATGTAAATTTAAAAGGTTTCAAAAGGTGGAAGCTTGGTTAAGGGTCTTACCCCACTCTAACCTTAAAAGGTTAGCGTGCAACAGCTTTTTAGCCGTTGTTGCTTGCTACCAGAGGCGGACCCATGAAGGGGGACGGGGTGTCACACGACACCCCTATGGCCAATAAAAATCTTAATTTTTTTTAAAGGTTTAACCGTGAACCAAATCTTACCGTGTAATATTGTGATACTCATACCCCTTTTGCACTATCAAACTCTCTCCAATCTGCCAACCTATCAAAATTTTATTTTTAGTTGTTCATCTATTTTGATGGTTGACACCCTCAAATTCAAATCCTGGGTCCGCCACTGCTTGCTAGTTCTTTTATTTCATAACGGAGATCTGCATTAGTTTGGCAATTTGTTGAACATGATCTCCTTGGTGAATAGAGTTTTGGTCATTCTCACCACAAATTCTCCAAGATTTGTTACACTTACAGCAACCAAGCAAAAGTCTAACGAAGATCCCAAAGAGGACTCGTAGTTATTTCCCTCAACTAAGCATAGGATAAAACCAGTATCATAAGTAGCAATAAATGATGCGGAAAGAAGATCCACTCTGACGAGGTAACGGCCTTGAAGGCAAATTAGAAACAAAGTGACTACGAAAAATTGATTTTCTTACATGTGTTTTTGCTTTGTGATGTTATAACTCCAAGCTGACTACTTCGCGGTATTGGTTTTCGGGAACTC
>JABCMJ010053302.1:0-11240 GCA_014822125.1 Arbutus unedo | reverse complement strand
AGGATAAAAGGTCTCAGGCTCGACAAAGGCCACATCCCGAGAGGTTAGATATCGACGCAACTGGGGGGAGAAACACCGGTACCCTTTTTGAGTTTTGGAGTACCCGAGGAAGACACATTTGAGGGAGCGGGGATCTAATTTGGACAGACCGGGGCGAGTATCGCGAACATAACAAACACACCCAAACAGGCGAAGGGGGAGACTATAGGGAGTGAGGGTAGGAAAGAGAACAGACTGGGGGGTGACACCACGAAGGACGGAGGAAGGTAAGCGATTGGTGAGATAGCAGGCGGTGAGAACGGTGAGATAGCAGACGGACGGAGGAAGGGTATGTCAAGGTTCTTAAATTGTTTTACGAGGTGACTTTGTAATTTTCGAGTTCTTTGTGTGTGATTACTGACTAACAATGCATTTTTTTGAAGATATGGTGACTATTAAAAGTGAAATTGCTTCATTGGAACAAAGTGATTGGCTTGTTATAGCCTTGGCAATGAACATGAGAAAGAAATTTGATAAATATTGGAGAAGATTTGAGAAAATAAATTTCTTATTGTTGTTTGCGGTTGTTCTTGATCCCTATTATAAAACTAGGTATGTAGAGTTTTGCTTTAAACAATCTCATACCGAGGAAGAAGTAGAGGAGGACGATGAAGACGGTACTAGAAGATATGACACGGGTGTATAAGTGGCATGAGAAAAATAGTCATCAAGCTATGCAAACACAAGTGGTGGATGAGTCATCTCAAAAAATGAATGTGGATAAAGAAGATAGGATGAATGTCCGTGAAGCAAATGAAGTTGAAATGTAAGAAGCAAATGAAGTTGAAATGTAAGAAGCAATTGGTTGAAGAAATTAATACGGTTAACAAATCCAAATTGGAAAGCTACTTGATGGAGGGTTGTGAATCCAATGTTGATACTTTTGATATCTTGGGTTGGTTGGGGGGTTAATTCAAGTTGATATAGCATTCTCTCTTAGGTAGCGCGAGATACTCTTGCTATTCTGGTATCAACGTTTGCATCGGAATCTGCTTTTAGTATTGGATGGCGTATTCTTGATCCATATCGAACTTCTCTATCTCCCAACGTTGCGCAAGCCCTCATTTGTACTCAAAATTAGTTGAGGCATCCAACTCAAATATCTATTAGGAGTCTTTTAGATGAGGTGGAGCAACTTGAATTAAGTACTAATCATAATTCATATATAGTCCTTATATTTTTTAGTGTTTTACTTTTCAGTGCTTTGGAAGAAGATGACTCAATTGTGATTGATTTGTTAAGTAGGAGAAAATGAGTAAAAGGTAATAACATTGCATTTTTCTTGTATTATTATCTTTTTGACTACTTAATTATTTTTCAGAGATCTAAATTTTTTTACTTTACAATAATGCAGGGCGAATTGTGTTTTTAAAGTCATGTAAAGGACTAGGGCGATGACGTTTTTCTTTGTAGTAAAGTTGAAATATTAGTTGTATTAATGGATATTAATTTTAGTACGAGGGTTGTAATACTTAGTTTTATGTCTTTGATTTATTGTTGATACTTAGTCACGTTTTTTTTGGCTACAACATGGTAGATCTAATTTTGAAGTGCGGGATTTTTAATGCTAAATTAGGTTGTTGTTTTTTAGTTAATTATGTTATACTCGTGTCTCGTGCATTTTTGGAGGTGTCATATTAGTATGACTTTGATTTTGAAAAACATTCAAAATGAGTTGAATTTTAGACAACATTGTTCAAACTCGCCTATACAAATATAGAATCTAAAGAGGTGGTCTAGGCCAAGCCCAATTGACATTTTGGGCCAAACCAAAAAACCGATTATACCAGTCAAAACCGAATCAAACCGGTTTGGTTTCGGTTTCAATTTCCTTTAAACCGAAAAATTCAATTTGGTTTAAAAAAAGCACAAAACCAGAATGAACCAAACCGTTTTCACCCCTATTAAGATCCATAGCTTATTCCAAGGAAGATCAGTAAATACCCTACCTTCTTTATTTCTCCTAAAGGTAGCCACATCTTATCTATAGAATTTAAGAGAACAAAAGTACAAAGACAAGAAAACAAATGGAATGAATAAGAACAAAGGAACAAATGGAATCATATTAACACATGGAGTTGAATTGGACCACTGCTATCTATGCAGCACCGACGCGCCTATGTTGCCCTGTATACGTGTCGAACACAACTTGGGAGCACAGACACGCCAAGGACACAGTGGGATAGATAAGGGACGCGGCGGGATAGATAAGGGACATGCCGTTTTTCTTATTTTAACCAGAGAACACCCAAGGGCACGCCAGGGATGCATGTCTCAAGTGAGGCATGGATGGAAACATGGCAAAGGTCAACTTATAATTTCAAAAACTTCATTAAAAAGTAACAGTTGCAACTAAAAAAAGGTTCAACCTAATAAAACACGTGTTTTTTATGAACCAAGCAAGCCCTCTCAGATTTCTTCCACCAATGCATCTCTCTATCTCTCTCTACAAAATGCTTGTTTTCGCTGATCCCTTCAGGATGGATGCATCTTTTTTGACATTGATGCCGAGGGTTTTAGTACTGAACCGAACCGCCCAGTACAGCTCAGAACGTACCATTTTCAAGAAAATTTGGTACAATAGACATAGAGTTTCGTACTGCCTATTTTACCGGTCTGTACCAAAGCATACCATTAATTCCAGCTGATTTAAGCCGTCTGCCAGTGATACCGGCTGCTCCAGTAGGTACCCGTCAATTTCAAAACTGTCAACGACTACAAAGTAATGAAAAGGCTATGTCCTTTATTGTTCCTCTTCCTTTGTTCCTTACGCATTTTATATATCAGAGCCCAATGAAAATGTTATAGTAATTGTCATGTCCTGAATAGGAACCGAAAGCTATGTACCGGTCTTATGGTTGCTCTCACTTTCTTCGGAGAAAAAATCAATGCATTATGGATATACTATCTTTACAACAAAGTTGTAAGATGTTCTTAGTTTCTTTCTTAGTTATGGCCTCATAATCACAATAACAAATTAGTATCATAGAGACAGTATGTAAATTGCATAGATCTACATCGTATTTCATATAACTACATTTAACATATATAGTGACAAATCCAATAGTACACGCAATTTTCAACACCGGTATCGCCACAAAAACAGTACCTATGTACCATGACCTGTATGGTATTCAGAACCTTGATTGATGGTAATTGTTTATGGATAATTGAGATGCTGATTAGTAGCTGAGATATTGTATTGAACAATTGCTACTTTCTCTCGTCACTGGTGCATTGTGGTTCGTTTTCTAATGGATTATCCCCAGATATGTAATAATATATTTTTACTTCTCTTAGAGTAGTTGTTTCCTATGACCGTATCCGTATCCGTGCTGGCCATAGAAAAAGAAGTCTATAAATATAACATTTCAATAAACTTCCCTGAATTTTGAAAACATAAGACCAGTAGAATTGGCTATAGGACCACTATAGTACAAGATAGTGGAATTTCTTAAAAGTAAAAAGGAAATCCTAAATAATTGATTTTAATGTTTAAAATTTGAACGTGTTTGTCATCAAAAGTCACTTTTTATCATCTAACCAGAACGCAAAAAAGAAAAAGTAGAAGTAAACATAAAAATGGCTGTTTGTTTAGTTAACATGGCAACTCTCATTTTTTAGTATGCCAGGTTACAGGTCGTCAAACGGATTTGGTTGAATCAACACACCAAGGAACATAGAAGAAACCACTACGAGATAGTGTATCGTTAATAGGACCCACATAAGTAAACTTTCATTTCATGGCAACCCCCCTGGTGACAAAAATCAAATGGCTCACGCTACTTTTTGCATCACTGTTCACAACAAAGGTTGACAAAAACCCAAACCAAAAACAATGTACAATTACCAGATAATAGGATACCTATCCTGTATGAAATGCAACAAATCATATTATCATGCATCCAAGTCAACAATCAGACTCCATCACAGCTGTTAAGGGAATTGCATTATTGTTAAAGGAAGAAGAAAACATAAGTTCAGAACCTACCTTGATTGAGCAGATTTATTTAGTGCAGATAAGCCAGCAGATCTGTCCAAGGGAGCAGAGGTGTTAGGTGAAAAGGCTGGAAGAGTGCCTCTGGGGTGTGCCTCGTCATTTCCTTTACTGTTCCCTTCAAGATCAGGTGAATGCCCCTGTAAATAAAAAAATTCATACTTTCTTGATGAAATAAGTGCTAAAACACATCAAAAGAACTAAGAGTACAAACCCATGGTTCACCTTTTCCACTTCGGTAGAAGTCTTGGGGAATTGACCAAAAAAATTAGATTGCCCAAAATACCCTTGATTATGACTGTATGATGCTCGAGGAATCTGCTGGGACATGGCCTGTGAATGGGTAGCATGTTTTATTCCATAAGAAGGTTCTAAATCCTCATCCAAGTTTCCCATAGGATGGTACTGAAATTTGCGAGGACCAGGAGCTTTTCGGCCAGATGACTTTTGCTTGCCTCCAGGTAAACCACCAGTAGTGGTGTGCTGGGGTAAGTTTGTATGAGGGCTGTCACTAGATTTCTCTTTCCTATCATAGTTCTCTGATTCATGCATTTTAACGGCATTGTTATCAGAGGTGTTTATGGACGACTCCAAAACCTGAGGGCCCTTATTCAAGTTATACTGGGGATTCCCTGAATTTTCACTTCTTCTCATTGAAGAATTAGCATGATAATTGAGTTGATGAGTATTGGGAAGCAGTTGGCCGTTGTCGTGGTTGGTCCTTGCAGTGGTAGGATTTGGTATCACAGCTATATTATTCAAATTACAGTCCTCCCGATTCACCTGTGGACTTCCCATTTCAGACTTAACATGCTCCAATCCAAAAACTGAATTTGGACCAGAGTCAGTTTTCCTTACAAGACCCCCATGACTAATTTCCTCTAAAGAACAGGGTAATTTGTTTTCGTTCTCAAGAATTTTTAACGTCGCATCAGACTCACCAACACCACGAACATTGGGTTTATCGCGTGTCTGGTCAGAGTTACAAAAGGAAACACTCTGTTGAGAGGCCCGACTACCTGAAGTGCTCTTTGCATTCATATGGGCATCTAAAGAATGAGCAGCATTTCCATATATCTGATTCCTTTCAGCCAGTGGCTTTTGTAGAGGACCGCGGCTCAACCACTTACTCCCTTCTTCTGCAGACTGATGAATAGATCTGTGAGTAGAATCCATCTGCAACCTCTCACCATGATCGTATGAAAATTTCTGTCCAGGTTGGTGAAATCCTGGGACACCCTGATACCTAAAATTTGCATCGACATCATTAGGGAGGGGAACGGATCCTGAACTCAATGCTGAAGCAATGTCAAAGTTGTTCTCAGACAAAATTCTCTCCTGCTTTGCGTTGTTTTCATATGTCAAAGACTGACGATTCCCGACCCGAACTTCTGCATTCTGAAAACTCAGACCACTCCACTCCTCCTGAAGCCCTACGTCATTGCTCGAAGTTTCGCCAACAGCCGATTGCATAAGGGCGCTCCAAGTCCCACTTTGTAAAGAAAGAAATCCATTCAAAGATCCAGTACCACTCAACGTGTTATAATCTCCTGCCTCAATGTTGGCATTACTTCCAAAGGCATCCCATATATTATCATCGCCAAACAAAATCTTTTCTTCAGTTGGATCTAGGGCAACTACATTTTGCAAAGAAGAGACCTGTGTTACCCTTTTTTCCTGCAATGATTCTGAGGGAGCAGCTAGCTCCTGCTTCTCATGTAACTCCTGCAAAGGTGCATTTATTTGCAGGGAATTTCCTTGCTGGAGGTTCTCCATATTCATTCCACCATTGAGACCTTGACCAGAACCATGACCAAAAAAATTTCCACCTTGAAAACCCTGTCTAGAAACCAAAGACCCATCCTGCATGCTATCCTGATCTGGGAATCCAGTAAATGGATTACCTGGAGTTGAATTATTATACATTGCCGATTGCTGCATTGGAGACTTGTCGAGTGCTATATGAGAATACTCGTGTGTATTAGAAATAGGAACCCCATAGAGAGATTGATCAACTTGATGAGGAACTAAACCCATTAAATTCAGTGCCTGGCCTTGATCAAGGGAAAACCTAAACGCATTGGAAGATCCTTGATTAGCCGGGGTACTACGCTGTAGCCAGTTTGTGTTACCTGCAGTGGGCTCAGTAGCCCAAGAATAATTTGATGCTTCACTAATGGGCGAAATGGGAGTTCCCTTAATTACGGCAGGTGAATGGCTGTCAGATGCCTGTTTATTAATGAAAGGAATCTGAGTTGAAGAATTCTGCTGTCTTGCTTCTAGCTGCTGAATCTGCTGCTGCCTTTGAAACTCATGCATTTTCCTCATCATGTCCTGTTGTTGCATCAGTTGCATTTCATTAAATCCAGGCTGATGCTGTGGCAAAGGTTGCAGCATGCCTGTTTGCTTGCCACTCATCTGTTGTTCACTACCAAAAAAATCAAAACTAACAGGAGATTCAGATGATTCCGACCTAATCGCAGTCGTATAATTTTCAGGACCATTCCCTTGTTGTGAACTATATACGGATAAGCCTCTTGATGTCATATTATTGCAATCAGATTCTGTATCCATTCCCAAAAAGTTTGCTTCACTCTGTCTTGTCTGCAAAATCTGGCCCCCATGCATATAGCCATTTAAATTTGGCTGATGACTTTGAGACTGACTTTTAGTTGAGTCAGGCCTCTGAGTTAATTGTGTAAGGTTCAAGCCATGCGACACCGGGAAAGAATAACCGGAATGTCCTCTCGCAGTATCTGTTCATGCCAAAAGAAAAAGCGATTTATGCTTGAAAAGCAGCAGAGTTTATTTTTTTAACCAGAATCCCATAATAAATAGCAACCACCTTAACAAATGGAAAGCAAAACCAATGACATAGTAATTGAATTCAACTGCCATCAGAAAAATGATCAAGAACATTACAAAGCGTTAGCACTTACTAAGCTAGAAAGCCATATAATCAATACCTGCTTGCTGTAGATTGTAATTTCTAGAATTGGAACTTGGTAAACCATTGTATCTGTGGCTTCCAGCCCACAGATTGTTACCTACCACCTGCCAACTTCCGTCAACACTCTGTGGGTGATGTTGGCCATGGGACAAGTTGTCTTGAGCAAAGAAATTGTGAACCCTGTCTCCAACTTCGTTGCCGGTCATAGATAGTTCAACCCCACAGTTTCAGTAGCTAATTCCGTTAGTGTATTACAAAAATCACCTAACAGATGAACGCAGTCAATACTTCGTCACTCCTAATGGAGACCCACTCAAGCACCAATAGGATGTAATACCTGTATAACCAGAACATGCATGAAAGAACACTTCTCTAGTGGGTTATAAGCATCACTCCAGCAACAAGAATCCCTACCTCAAAACCTTAATCTGCAAAATACAGAAACTAAAGAGGGTCAAATAACCAAAGGCCAAATGAAAACTCTTGCACGAACTAATAAGTCGCTACACTACAGTTCAAGATAAAAAATCTAGTACTTAGGGTACTTCCTGTCATTTTTCTATAAAAGCAGAATAAATTGAAATGTGCCATCAAATCTCTAGCGGTGACCAAGGCCTCAAATGCTAAAAAAGATGGAATAACTAACACGTGATGACAAGTTGGTATGCTCAAACAGCCAATTTCCAACAAAATGATTGCATGTGTCCTACTTTCAAAAAACCTATACTATATCCTAAGAGGGCGAGTCAAAGCATCGCCCTCTCTTTTCTTTAAGAAAAAAGGAGGAAAATCACAAAAAAAATCCACATGGAAACTTTTCACATTCTTTCTCTACTCCCTCTTTATTCTTCTACAAAAACTTTAAATCGACATTTAATGTAAAATGGTAATTCAATGAGAAACGCATGGGCTCCATCTACACATTCAAAGCGAAAAATACCAAGAGACAACTCAACCTGAGAAGTAAGCCACCAAACAGGTCCACAAAATTTAGATAACACCCTAAACTTTGGAGGAGGATGTTATAGAGTCAAGATTCGTTATTGTTAAAGAAAATAGATAAAAATGCTTGAACCAAACCTCAACTTCTTAGTCAACTTTTCGAGTCTCAAAAATGCATTTATATTCCAACCTTGAACTTGCTATGCTGACTTCAACTTCACATCAGAGACCCCATGACATCTAAATCATCCAAATTGGAAGTATAAGAAAGTGAAAAGCAAGTAAAAGCTCACTGTAAATGGTAAGAACGATAGCATTCAGAGGTCCCATGGACTCTTTAGAACATTATCTAAACTGAAACTGGAATCCACAGGAAAAATAAACTCACGGGACGAAAGCATCTTATGGATGAGTTATCAATATGTGCAGAAAATAATAATATCGTGGATGAACTGTCAATGTTTTCTTCTTCACGATATTGGGAAATTTACTAGGAATTCATTATAGCAAAGATAAGAGTTCATCCAGGCACGCCGCATATATGACTGTTTAATCACTTCAAATTCTTGCCATTGACTATATTCCATAATTTCCCTCTGAAATTCGTTTGACTCGTATAGCACACAAAATGTTTCCAAACATAAAGCACTTCAATTGCAATAGGTTAATTTATTCCGGCAAGTCACATTTCAAACTCAGAAGCTCATCCATTAGCCTGGAAAGGTACAATCAAACCCGACCCTCCAACCTTTTCATCATATCAAAAACATTTGAGACAAATTACAATAAGAATTGGTAAAGAATCAGGGAAACCCATATTAAAGTATAGAACAACAATAATAACATTGTCATTATATGACTGTTTGGTACAACCCTAGAGAAAGAGAACGGACAGGAAACTGAATAATCCCTTCAACCTGTGCAAATCCAACCGACGTTGAAATTTATTAAAAGCAAGAAAAAACAGGTAAAATTTTCTTTCACGCTTTTCTTTTCTTTCCTCATTTTGTTGCTAAGTTAGGTCACTAAACCAATCAAAGGAAATTATTTTGCTTCTACTTTCCATTCTTTTTTCTGTCAAAACCACTCAAGTGATTACACTCTTATTTTTCCCTTCCTTTCCCTTACGCTTCTTTTCTCTTCCTTTCCACAAGTCCCAATCAAAGCCTCAAGCATAGAATTTTAGAAGCAACAATTAGCAATAAAGCGAAATCAAAAGCCAAAGTCAACCCAAACCTCCCACGCCAGAGACATTCAACACCAGATTCCACTTAAATCCAAGCCAACCAAAGGATACCCACACGTCTCCACATCCCCAAATCTGACATAAACACTAAAATCTGCAATCCTTAACAAGAGTTCTTTATAAAGAACTCGCCACAATTTCAACAATTGTTCCAGAAAGATCGAACACATAATATCACAACTCGCTGTAATCTACTCAAACTGGTAATACAAGCTGTGACACGACTCTGACAAGGCGCCCTAAAACCCTAGCAAAAATTCGATATCCGGATACAAATTGAGGATAGAGAAAGGAAATTAGGGTTTGTGATGAGAGAAAAACTTACACATATGTTGAAGGGTACACCTATTGAAATTCAAACCTCCGATGGCGTTTGTCTCGAGGTATCCAGGGGTCGAATAGGAGACGGAAATGGAGGTTTTGAGAGCTTACGGAGAGAGGAGAGAGAGTGAGGGTGTTGCAGAGAGATAAAGTGATCGATATGGCGAGCGAAAATTTCAACAACGGTAGGACAAGCTTAGGCTCGGATGAGCCTAAGGTTCGGATAACGAAGCTGGGGCTTTGTGGGTTTTGATTGTGAGAAGCATGTTTTCGGGCTGTATACAGATGGCAAATCAGCAGTCGTCGACGGTACGGAAAATTTACTTGATTCACCAATTAGGATCAGCCATGTGGCGTCGTTAATTATGAGCCCACCTTTTGATTCGCCGCAGGATCCAATGCATCCTGACCGTAGATATGAAAATAATTACTGAAGGGATAAAATGCACTGACCTCCCTGAGGTTTCTGACATTTCGAACAATGCAAAAATCTCTCATATTTTACACAATTTTAGATTGTTTCCCTCCGGTTTAACTTCTATTAAATTTTAACATATTTTAATTTAGAATTTTGAAAATACTCCTAATGTCTATGAAAAAAATTCTTAAAAAATCTCCAATTTCCCAAAATAGTTCACACATCATTTTTATTTTCTCACCGTATGTAAGTCTTATAATTCTTATTTAATTTTGTTTTCTATTTGTGAATTTTGCATTTAATTTTTATAAATTATTAATTTGTTTAGACAAAATGAGTTTAGAAATTTTAAATTTATGTCTAAAAATTAAAAAAAATTCACTAAAGATGAAAATAATTTAAAACGAACAATTGTTTTTGCCTTAATTTATCCTATATTCAAAGGCATTACACAACCTCAAGGAACTAGCATACTATTTCATGCTAATTTAAATAAATCACAAGTCATTACCCCTCGTATCATACAATGGTCCAAGGTTTTACAAGAAGACGAATCCTCTGATAACACTTGGAGTATTTCCTAAGCTGTCCCTAGTCTTAATACTAGAAATCAGATTCATATAACTCCTCATATTATTATAGAACAAGAAGATGGTAAGGTTAATCTTTAATTTCCTAAATCTTTAAGATCTAGGTCTAGGTCTATGTCTTTAAAATTTGATAATAGAAAAATTACACAAATTCAAGATTTATTTGAAAAAATATTTGTGCTGGTATTTTTAATGCCTTTTGGCATCGGAAACAACACATAGTTTCTTTACCATATGAAAAAGATTTTGATGAAAAATTGATTCCTACAAAGGCCAGACCTTCAATGGTTATATTGGATACACCCTTTTTAAAGATGATAACTCCTTTTTCAACCAATACTGAAGGTATTGATACCACAATTTTAGGACAAAATATTTCATTCAAATTTATTTATCCCCTAAGGATTATGAAATTAATATTTTAAAACATAATTTACTTTATAAACAAAATCAGATATGTTTTTTACAAGAAGAACTTTCTTATGAACGGATTGAACAATGGAGGAATATTGAAACAACAAGTATCCATCAAATAACAACTAGTACGATTTACTTCTGGTGCCTAGAAACCTGCACAAATAAATTATTCAACTATTAAAAATGAAATTTTATCCACTGCCTTATACATCACCAAATTTGAAGGCGATTTGTTAAATCAAAAGTTTTTACTTAGAGTAGATTGCAAAGCTGCAATAGATGTTTTAGAAAAAAATGTTAAAAATATTACTTCCAAACAA
>JABCMJ010053271.1:0-13743 GCA_014822125.1 Arbutus unedo | reverse complement strand
ATATATATATATATATATATATATATATTGATAATCAGAACGGAAACGGCATATTTTCTCAAAAATTGAGGCTTAGTCGGAAAGGACTGGGTGAATATATATTGACTAATTTCTTGACCGTTTTTTAATATATTATCTGCTTCAGAAATCTTTATCAAAAAGTATTACAAAATACATGTTAAGAATAAGAAAATCATTTAATCGAACGTAACACAAGTTAATTGCTGGTTATTTTCCGAGTTGCCATTACATGCCAATAAACTAAATAAATTAAAAGCATTTGCCCCATCTTCAATTAACGATATATGGCAAAGGAGAAGTTCCTTACTTTCTTTTTGTGTTAACTTACAGGTGCATATAGATAAAAAAATTAAAAAAAAATTCTTTTTAGTGTGTGAATTCTCAAATTGGTAGACGTTTTAAACGCAATTTGTACTGGACAATTGTTAATAAGTTTGAATAATTTATACTCTATAGTACTGCAGGGTTATTTTTCGTGAGAAACTCTTAAGCTAGATACGTAGCATGAATTAATTGTGTTGATGCCAGAAAATAGACGGCGATGACCTCCGATCGGCTTCGGTCTCTCAGGGCTCCTACACACAAGTTCAATGACCGGAGAGGTGATGGTCCAGTCATGGATCCTCCGACAATCAAATTAGAACCGGTCGGAGAAAATAAGAAATTGCGTTGACTATGTAGATCGATTACTTACCTCTCTTCGTGATCGAAGAGGACTATAAATACTTCTGAGGGGAAAGTGATACCCGACAGATCATTGCCACCAATGGCGCCTCGATTCAATTCTGACTAGTTCTTGCCCTGATTGCACACGCACACCGTCTCTAGGAAGCGAGAGGATTAGGGGTTGCATGGGTGGTTGAGGGTGTCTGCTTTGCTTGGCCTCTATCCTTTGCCCACGTGCAGTCAGGGAGGGCCCAGGCTAGACTTACTCTGCCCAAAGGCTCCCATGACGGGTCAGCTAATAGAGCTCTGGGAAATTCTCAGTCGGCCTTGGGCCCTATCAAGGGCTCGGTCGGTACTAGGCTGAATCTGGGCTCATTAGTTGTCCCTCATTTCCCATTTGAAGCGCAGACTGAGATGCAGAGAATAATTTTTCAGAATGATTGTCTAATTATGAAAGATATGAGCAGTCTTGCTTGCTGCATTTGGTCCTCAAGATCATCTCGTTGGTTCATTCACATATCATGATCCTGTTTGTTCGTTCTCATTATGCCAACATGGCCTATCTCAGTTCGTCGCTTCTGCCCTAATTTAACGGTCGAGATCGTGCTTCGCTGTGCGAGCCCCTTATTTAAGTACTCTTTTCTACCGTCATGTATACCTCATCCTTCTTTCTCCCAACTTGACTCCTCTTCCATTTGCCTTTTAACCCTATTTCTTTCCTCATACTGCTCACCCAAGATTCCTCTACTTTCCCTGTTTTTTAGGGAACCTTTTCTCAAACTTTCTCGGCCTCCCGCCTATATATTTTCTTTCAACGGTCCTTCGAAACTTCTCCTGACTTCCCCCTTGTGGATCACTGGATTGGCCATTGCTCACCCCTTGACAGCACCTCTTCTCCTCAGAGTATCCCACCAATTTTGACCCATCCTCTGGTGAACTCAAATAGGAGGGAGTTCTCCACATTGCCCCTTTGCTATGGCGGACCAAGTTGACATTCCAGGTACTCAAACTTATGTTGTTGAAGGTATCTCATCTGTGCTATCGGACCATGACTTGGACAAAAACTAGGTCACCTACTTGCTTTCTTGAGCTCTTCATCTCCGCCTGCCTCATCCTAAGAAGAGAGCTTGTGCTGATTTTGGCGATGAGATATGTCTACACGAGAGCAACTTGCAGCGCAGGCTATGCTTCTACAAGAACCTGAAAAAAAAATTCGTATTTTTTTATTGTTATGTTCGTGACGTCGTAAGGTGTATAGTATTGTTATGTATTGCGTGGTTTGAGGCTTGATGTAGAGTGTTGATGACGAGGTGAAGAGCGAAGAAGGAGAGAGGGATGACCGGTCAGGGCTGAGAGAGGCCTTGGGTGACCAATCAGGATAAGGCACCACTTTGGGATAGTTGTCGAGCATGGCTGGTCAAGGGTCGACAATGACCAGTCAAATCCTTAAGCAACCAGTCAGGGCTTTGCGTGACCTGTTGGGTGACCAATAGGGGGGTTCCAATTTGAGGCAGTGGCTTATGCTGACCGGTCAGGAGTACCCTGTGATATGTTAGGCGTGCTGGACGTGCATTTTAAAGGGAGCAAGATAGATTTTTTTAAATATATAATAAGAAATCCCAAATCAACCTCTTCACTTTCTCTCTTTAGAGACCTTCCTTCCCACTCACTCTCCACTCCAAATACATGATCTAACCTTTAGATCCTTCTAATTCCTTCAAAAATCCTTCAATCCACCTTGATATCTTGCTCTTGGAAGTGAGTATTTTGCTTGGAGAAGATTTGATTGAGCTTTCATCCTCCATTAAAGTTAGGATTTCACCTTGGAGCTCAAATCTTAGATTTTCACTTTGAGGTAGAGATTTTTTTACTTCTCTTAGTTGTTTATGACTTGTTTAGCCAGTATTTGAGTTTATACCTTGTTTTGAAGTCTTGGGTTCTATTGGGTGTGATTTGAGAAATATTAGTAAATGATCTTGTGCTTTGGGTTTATTAGATCAACCTAGATATCTCTTCTACTATGTGGATGAGTTGAGATATGAGATCCATAAAGTGAAATGAGCTTGGAATGAGATGTTCCTTTTATTTGTTCAAAGTCATGGTTGATAAATTGATAAAAAGAAAATTTGATTATGACTCGTGATGTACATGATTACTTGAACTAAGTGATTTGCGGACTAGACTCTCTTACAGGAATGCTAGGGTGAGTGGACTAGACTCCTACGAAAATGTTAGGAAGGCCTTGAACAAGACTCCTTAAGAAAAATGCTAGGAAAAATGGACTAGGATCCTACAAGAATACTAGGCATAAGACATTGTGGATGCAACCCGAAAATATTGCTTGATGATCTGAGGAATGGAATAATGCAATAGAAGCCTATGAGGAATCTATCCTTGTACATAAACAATTTGGCGGATTCTTTGTGTAAATCATCGTGTTTCAATATGTCTTCATTGAAATTATAATGATGTTGTTCATATACCATGCTATAATACTTCATATTCATGTAAGGTTAGCATAGAATTCTTTACTGGGCTTGTTAGCTCAACCCTTCCTTGCTTTTCAGGTATAGCCTCAAATGTTTAGCTTAGAATCGGCATGAAGTGCTTGAATTTTGCATGACTTTTGATGAGATTCATTTGTAGAGCTATTTAACATCTTTTGCTTACCTAGTTTTGAAAAGATGTATTGTAACTCCATTTGGATTAAATAACTTAATTTTTTATGTAATATTTTGAAACACTGATTTAAGGTAAGCGGTCATTGGGTTGAGATGACCTTTTTATACTAGACTACTAGTAATCAATTTGGAATGTTTACACTTTATTAATGAAAGTTTGGAAAATTTTAGTGAGTATTGAGTGGATTGTCTAATATTATTTATTTATTTAATTGTGTTAAAATTGAGTGTGGAGGCCGAAATGTAGGGCTGAACCGGTCGAACCATCTTTGGATAAATGAGTTAGACTGGGCGGAGGATCATGGACCGTGTCAGCAGCATGGGGCTTGGGCTGAAGTGTTACCAAACGGGTCCTCCTCTGGGATAGGTCGGTATTATGAAAAATGGGCTAGACTCCGACATTATTGGGCTTCGTCCAATAAGAGCCGAATGGGCTTATCGCGAAAAAGATATGGGTTGTGTTGAATGCCGACCTCTCGGCCTGCCATTCGGTCAAGGCGGTTGAATGCCAACCTCTTGAGGATGTCATGAGTCAACGAGGGAGGTACCTATTGATGAGGAGGTTAACGAGGGAGTAGAACAAACTATAGAGCCCTTAGTTATTCCGGGCAACATTACGAGAGTGTTTGTCATGGCACTTGTCGAATCAAACCTTTTGAATCTAACCGCCAAGGCCAGCACTGGAAATTGGGCTATTGATGCTATGAGATAGTTTCGCCGTTTGAATCTACCACAGTTCAGTGGAGAGGGTGGTGATTTTCTCGCGGTCAATCATTGGCTCGCTAAGATTCAAAAACTATTCATTGCCTTGATAATAATGGAGGACGGCTTGAAGGTCCATATTGTGGCATGCCAACTGACCGGCGAGGCCAATGAATGGTGGGAATCTATTTTAGAGGCTAGTTAAGATGCGAAGAGGGCCACGAGGATAGTAGCACAAAACAATGAACCTAACGTTGAGAAACTTATATGGGCACAATTTGAGGGTTTTTTTTATGACCAGTATTTCCTAGAGTCTTATCACGAACAGTGGAGAGAATAATTCAAGAAGTTAGAGCAAGGTACTATGATTGTTTTAGAGTATGCCTCCAAATTCCAATCCTTGTTGCATTTTGCACCGAAACTTGTGGTATCAGAGGACATAACGTGTCGCCGTTTTGAGAAGGGCATTCATTCTTTGGTGAAGAGGTTTGTAGTGAGTCAACATAAGATGCGATTTTCTGAGATCGTCGAATGCACTAGGAGCGTGGAGTTACCTATGGATCCTCGGCGAAATTCTAGATTTTGGGAGCCAAGGCAACCCAATGTCAGCTTGGGGCCTTCATCGAGTAGTTCGGGAAGCCAAAGGCGTAAGACGCAAAGAAAGCAATTTCACGCACCGCAAGGCTAATCTAACCTTAGGCCGCTTACTCGGGAAAATACTACTTCTAGACTACCAATTGTTTGCCATCTATGCAATCAACTCGGTCACATCCGAAGTTAGTGTATTATGCCTCAGAAAGCTTTTTATACGTGTGGCAAGATGGATCATATGGCGAAAAATTGTCCTCAAGGGACGGGTGTACATAGTGAGGCGAGATCTATACAGCAATCAAGGTATGAACATGGCCATGAGTAGTAGCAACAATCGTTTAGGGATACCAGAGACAGCAACCGTCATACTTTCGTCAAACCACTTTGAGTCAGGGTTCTCATGTGGAGAGAGGAGCTAGATCTTCTGCACCTACATCAGGTTCCAGACGAAGGGGTGGATTTACGCAAGGACAACACACTCAATGGATGGTATTCAATATCTCATCTGTTGTTCCACCTCCTACTTCTCAGGGGCCTGATGCATCCTTTGTGAAGGATACATTTCTGTTATTCAACTCCTTTGCTAAAGTTCTGTTTGATTATGGATTATCACATTTATTTATTTTTGCATCATTCGTGTGTGCTTTGGAGTTAGAGACCGACCCCATTGACCCACCATTGTTTGTTGAAACTCTATTTGGAGGTAGATCGCCACTTGGCCATATCTGTAGAGATTGCAAATTTGTTATTCTTGGGCGACACATCATGTTCGACTTCATTGTCTTAGACACGTCGGGATTGGACGTTATCCTTAATATGGATTGGCTATCCACATTTTATGCCACTATTGATTGCTTCAAACGTCATGTCTACACGTGTTCACCCAGTTGGGTTTTTTTGAGTTCTTTCTGTTTATGCGTTATTAGCAAATCTAACATTGGACGAGAATGTAACTGAACGCGGAGATTTGCCTTTAGTCATTTGTGATTTTCCAAAAGTATTTTCGGAAGAATTACCTAGTTTGCCTCCCCAAGAGAGAGGTCAATTTTACGGTAAACTTATTTCCTGGTACCGCTCCTATTTCAATGCCTACATATCGTTTTGCACCTGCCGAGTTAAAGGAGTTGAAAACGCAGTTGTAAGAGTTGCAAGACTTGAGTTTCGTTCGTCCCAACACTTCACCGTGGGCAAGACCGGCTTTGTTTGCGCAGAAGAAGAATGAGTCTTTACGCTTTATGTATCGACTATCATAAGCTTAATCGTGTGACCGTTAAGAACAAGTATCCAATGCCAAGGATTGATGATTTCTTTGACCAATTTTGAGGTGCGACATGTTTTTTGATGATTGACTTAAGATCGGGCTACCACCAACTAAGGGTTTGGAAGGAGGACATTCCAAAGACTGCCTTCCGTACACGTTATAGACATTACGAGTTCGTGGTTATGCTTTTTAGGTTGACCAATGCACTGGCAACATTTATGGATCTCATGAATCGTATTTTTCATATGTACCTTGACCGATTCTTTGTGGTCTTTGTTGACAACATTTTAGTGTACTCACCTACGGAGGAGTAGTATCAGTCTCACTTTGTCGTCATTCTTAAGTTTTTAAGGGAGCATTGCTTGTATACCTAACTTAGTAAGTGCGAGTTTTAATTGTCCAAAGTGAGATTCTTGGGGCATGTAGTTTCGAAGGATGGTGTGTCCATCGATTCGGGGAAGATAAGAGTTTGTGGTGGGTTGGCAACGACCGAAGAACGTATTTGAGATCCGTAGTTTCTTAGGGTTAGTGGAGTATTACCATTGGTTTATGCTTGACTTTTCTCAATTAGCAGCTTCGATGATGCGTTTGACACATAAGGGAACACGTTTTGTATGAGATGATGCTTGTGAGTAGCTTTTATGGAGTTGAAGAAACAGTTGATTAGTGCACCGATTTTAATTGTGCCTAAACGATGAGTCGGTTACTCCGTGTATTGTTGCTTCAAGGAAAGGACTTGGGTTTGTATTGATGCAAGGGAGAAGAGTGGTGGCATATCGGTCGAGGCAATTGAAGATACACGAGCGGAATTATCCCACGCACGATTTAAAACTTGCAGCTGTGATTTTTGCTTTGAAGATTTATAGGGGAGAAATTTGAATGCCCTAAAATAAAAAATTTATTTGACAAGCCCAGATCCCTATATCGAGAATAAGACTATGATATTTTTAGTTCATTAATAATTGCGAATTAATTTGAGCTCCACTCATATTTCTGTCAATTCAACTAATTAGGTCAGTTCACTAGAAGCTCAGCTTGTGATTTTATTAAAAACTGTACAAACAAACTAGAATATGCTAATATTTGACTTAACTTGGCTCATTCATAGTTCCATGTACTTCTATAAATTGTCCTATTTTTTCATATAGAAACCGTATCTTATATATCCATGGTCATTCCTGATAGATACAATAAATCTCATAAAATAATTTAAATTGGTAATGTTTAAATTCGACATAAACGAAATAAATTGTATGGATATATATGGTAACTATTTATGTCAAATATGGTAACTATTTATGTCAAATTTGACGTAAACAGAATAAATTACATGGAAATAAATTGCATGGATATATATGGTAACTATTTATGTCAAATATGGTAACTATTTATGTCAAATTTGACGTAAACAGAATAAATTACATGGATATATATGGTAACTATTTACGTTAAATTTAAACATTACCAATTTAAATTTTTTGGTGCTAGTAACGATAAATCTCTAAATAGCATGCCTTCACTAGTAGGCGAAGAATTTTCCTTCTGAAGTAAGGAAATTAATTTATAATTGCAATTCATAAAATGTAAATACGAATTTATTTTGGAGTGGAAAATATATATGTAATGCAAATACGTTGTAGCCTCCTCCTGTAATGACAGTTGTAATATCCTTGTTAAGAAATGATGATCTTGACTTCCTTACAAAGGATAACTATTTGGCCTCGTTTTTTGTCGTAACCCTCGTTATACAGAGAGAGAAATTAGATCCAGAAAAAACAAAAATTCAGAGAGAGAATCAAATCCAGTCAGACACACACATACATATATATACACATCAGAGAGAGAAAGAGAGAGGAGAGAGAGAGAGAGAGAAGGGGGTTGGGTTGTGTTGAGAGGCATTTTGGAGAGAGAGACCCAAAGACGACTCAATCCAACATTCTTCTCCTCTCCTTCTCCTCCTCCTGCATTTTCATACGGTCTTCTCTGAATTACTAATGCCTCAAACCCTCCTAGGGTTTCCAAAAAGGCTCCACCTGAATCATTCCAAATTCACATGAGATAAATCGTCTTCGTTATGCACACTCGCCAAAATACCAATGCATTGGTGGCAATCTCCCTTCTCTTCTCCCTCCTCATCCCCCTCCCCCTCCAAACATTCCGAAGATAATGTTCTGAGCAAGATATTTCCCCGCAGAGCCCTCCGCTCACAACGCCGCCGCCACACCCGCTCCACCAAGCTCCGCTATCGGAGCGCTGACGACAACGCTCCTGATCCCCATCCGAACGGTCTGTGGAGGTCCCCGAGCAGCAGCCAGGCTCATTTGTCGTCCTTGTCTCCGTCATCATCGTTGGTTCCGCAACCCCTTCCTCTTCCCAACTTGGAGGCATTGCTTCGCCGTGAGGTCGCCGCTCCGTCGACGAGCTGGACTCCGGTAGACATACTTCTTCAGTTGCCAAAAGAGACGCCAACCAGAGGCAAAGAGGAGAGTGAAAGAGAAAGAGGCGATAGTGTGACCGGGGATTCAAACGGCGGTGGAGTCACGCCTCCGAGGTGATTAATTTCTGCATTATTTTTGTCTCCCCTGAAATTTGCATTTACAGAACTAATTTACCGTATGCTTCCGTAATATTTCAGCTGAACTCAACTGGTTTTATGAAATTGGTTTAATCGTGTTCTGTTTTTTTTTTTTAATTCAATTGGCCTTGTTTTTGTGCGATTGATAACAGTTTCAATTGGCTCATCAGAGTTGACTAATCTGCTCATTTTTAATAGCTTCAGACATGTTCGTGGGTTGGTTAAAAAGGATTTAGAGATTCCAGAAATGAATTTTTCGGTAAATGAAGTTAAATATAATTTGGTGTTTTTCCATATTTTAGTCAATTTCTCCTAAAATTTTAGTAAATCTTTTTTATTTCTTGATACATGTAGTCTTGATAGACTTAAAAATGAAAAAAAAAAAAAATGACAGATTCTTATAAAAATTCAATGGAAGGACGGTGGCAGAGTTCTTAGCATATCATCGGGTAACCGATGAAGAAGAAGCATACTTCTTGTTGCTGAACGAAGATGTTTTCCATTTACTAAACGCACTTAAGATATCTACTTTGATGGAGCCTCAAACAAGTTCGGTTATGGCATAGGAATTTTGCTAATCTCACCTCACAAACAGTCTACATGTCTTAAAACTTTCAAAACTCGTCTCCGCACAGAAGTGATTATGACATGTAATCGATGAGCGTTTTTATTTGGAGAAATGGTTTTCTACAAAATGTTCCGAAAATCTGGTGCTGAATATGTATACATATGACTTTTAGGTTCAAATTCTGATTCAACTGAATATGTATACATATGACTTTAAGTTCAAATTCTGATTCAACTGCGTTTTGTCAGTAACTATGCTAGCCATGACCGTGGAAGACACAAGGAACATGCGAATACTCGGCGATCAATAAAGGCTCCCCTAGAACTGAGCGGTATTGAAAGATATAAAGACCCCTACCGTACCAACATACCCAATAGTGCTCCAACTAGTCCTTTCTCAAGTCCATCGAGAAGCCCTCAAAGAATTCCTGGTGATGTTTTCACATCTCCCTATTTTAAATCCCCCAAAGTATTTCAAGCTTGGTCTGCTCCAGAAATGCCCCCATTAGATATCCATCAAGGGTCAGGATTTTCATACCAGATGTCCCCGGAGAGAAAATCTGCATTTAGCGTTGAGAGTTCTCCTCTCCACAGCCCCAGAGTGAGTCCTCGATGGTTCCCTAGAAGTCCTAGAGGGTCCACCTCACCAAGTGCCCACCCCTTGCCACTTCCGCCCGGAGCCACTTCACCTACGAAGACACCTTCAGTTTCCCCGACTGTAATGCCGATAAAATCGCAGTGGCAAAAAGGAAAGCTAATTGGGCGTGGTACTTTTGGGAGTGTCTATGTTGCCTCCAACAGGTAGTTAAAATTCCTCTTTATTGTTCTCCGGAAACAGCGCTCAAAATGATTTTTTTTTTCTTTATGCAAAATAAAAATGAGTTTTTTTGATAGATTTTAGTGAATTTTTGTAGGATTCTGATCACACTATGTTGATATTTTATTCGCCTCAACTAGAGGAATTTAAAAACTAAATTTTTTTTAATCCAATTTGAAAAATGGTTAGAAAAGAAGAAAACAAATATTTTGTTTTAGTGAAGTTCTGTTGTTATGGTCAATTTTTTCCCTTTTCAGATTTTCTTGTTGAGGAAAACTGAATTGTTGTAAGATTTTGAACAATAGTAAAAAAAAATTCGGAAAAGAAAAAAATAAGAAGAGAGAGCAAAAAAGCCAGCATTAGGTCAAACTCAGACTTTTGTCTTCTCCTCAACAGAGAAACTGGAGCTTTATGTGCCATGAAAGAAGTTGAATTGTTTTTCGATGATCCGAAATCTGCAGAGAGTATAAAGCAATTGGAGCAGGTAGTGTTTCCATTGCTTTTTCAATTTTTGTATCTTAGTATATTTATCGTTTGTGCTCCAGCATGTCAAGCATTTGTCTTGACTCTTGAGATATGTGAATGTATTCTGATTAATACTTTGCGACGACCCTATTTATCAAAATCAATTTGAAGCTCCTTTGTCTTCACATAGCTCCATCCCTGTGTATGAAGAATTCCACAAAATGACAATATTTTGGACCAACTATGATAGTGGATGGGTGAATTAAAATTGAGGAGTTTTCATCCCTTTTAAGTAATTTTGTAGTCTGTAGATCATGACGCACCAAAAAAGCAGTAACAGATTAGATCTTGCTCATCGATGGTACTACATTCAAGATGACTCCATGTATACATCCAGAATAAAGGGGAAAGGGGAAATCAGTTGCACCACATGCATTATACGCGCGCGCGCGGGGTCAATTGCTTTTTAAGCTAAGTGAATGGAAGATGTGATATGCTCTTGATGTCTTATAGTAGAATGAGATTTTTTGGAATCGTTCGATGACCTTATCAATGCCAAACTCACACATGAAATCTGTGTGGCAGTGTCTGTTGTTTGACTGAGCGATGAGAAAGAAATGGTTTATTATTGATAAGGGCATCAAATTGGATCTCATATTATCTCCGTTTCTTCTCAGACTAATGACTTAATTTATTAAAATGATTTTCAGATTAGTCCTTTAGCTGGTTAAATTTTGCCGTATTATATGTTGTTGGCTTTAATGGAGCTCATGTTTGTTTGCCATTAGCTTTTGACCATCTGTTCTGATTATACATCAGGATGTATATCCCAAATAAGATGTGAGATGTTGTGCTCATGTCAACTTCAATGTTGCTCTTCATCAGAACCAGCTTTTCATATTCATTCATTAATTTTCTATTTGTTTTGGTGTCATTTCCTATTTTTGCAGGAAATTAAAGTTCTCAGCAATTTACAGCATCCAAACATCGTGCAGTATTATGGTAGTGAAATAGTAAGTGATTTTCCTGTGCACAATGCAATGTCCTGTTCAAGCTCAGCATTAGTCTGCTTGGATTCTTTCGGTCACTTAATAAGAATATATGCCTATGCAGGATGGAGACCGGTTATACATATATCTCGAATACGTTCATCCTGGTTCAATTAATAAATACATCCACGATCATTGTGGAGTAATGACTGAATCTGTTGTGCGGAGCTTTACTCGGCATATTCTCTGCGGTTTGGCTTACTTGCATAGCACAAAAACAATACACAGGTTAATAACGATTTTGTCTTTGGCCACGTGATGAATCTAATGTTAAAGTAACTTTGCTCACCAAATTTGATGTACCATTCAAGCATGTCTGAGATATTCGCTTGCAACCCTGGTTGGGTGAATTCTCCTTGTGATAATGCCAATGCAGTTGGTGTCGCATCTATCTTGCAGTTTAGTATCACGTTGTTTTCATATTATTTGAAATCTTCTTGTTGTCAAGCCAAATCTGACAGTTTTCTGATTTATAGGGACGTCAAATGTGCTAATTTACTTGTCGACGCATCTGGAGTCGTCAAGCTTGCGGACTTTGGGATGGCTAAACATGTAAGCTGCGGAACTTTCTAAATATGTTGTTGAAGAAGAAGCAATTCCTGATTGTAGAAAGCAGGACGTCCAGCTATGCACGTACAAACGAAGCTCTAGAATCTCCTCAAATGCTTCCACATGAACTGCTCCTAATTATGTGCTAGCAAACTATTGAATAACATATTCCCCTTTGGCTTGCCTCCTAATTTCTCGACATTGCTTGATGAGTTAATTGGTACCTAATAACAATATTGACTATGTAGAATTTAAATTATTGGACACAAATTTGGACTGGATAACAGTTGCAAATGCTGTGGTTTTGTGCTCTGAGTGCTTAGCGATAGATAGAGACAGAGGAAAAGATAATGCATATAGATTCTTGGAACTTGCCAATGCAGTCATGTCACTTGCAAGAAACGTGTTTTTTTTCTCTTTTTTAATTTTACCTTGTCCCTGGATACTTTGTGACGCTTCAGTGTTTTGATTGCGTACTTTGCTGGGAGGAGTTCTCATTTTTTTCTCAATAGGAAAAGTGGAAAAGAAAAGTTAAACCTGGGTCTGTATTTGCATAATATCAATTTTAGAGAGAGAATGTCCACTCATTAGTAAGTGGTACTTCTTTCAGTGTTGCTTCCTGTTGAGTGTAATTGTTATTATTCTCTTTGCGAAAAGGCGATTCATACCTGTGACTCCACCTGTGTTGAAATGCCTTTACCCGTCACCATCATTGACAGCTGTACTGGACTCGAACCCTCATTAACAATCATGGGCTGACTGATTAAAAGCTATGACTCTTTTGTGTAATTGTTTTTCAGGGTGGGTATTATGTTATAGTTGTGGCATTCACCTAGTATGTTTGTTTCCTTTTAATGTATATTGATTATGGGCGTTACAGTTTTTCTCATTATGCAGCTTGCTGGTCCAGCATCTAACCTTTCCTTAAAGGGTAGCCCTTACTGGATGGCTCCTGAGGTATTTCTTGCTCCAACATCAGTTTTTGAGAGTTAGGAGACCACGTCCTGTCTCTTCATACTTACATCATTGTCTTTCTTCCAGCTTTTACAGTCCGTGATGCAGAAAGATGCTAGTTCAGATCTTGCTCTGGCAGTTGATATTTGGAGTTTGGGTTGTACGATAATTGAAATGCTGAACGGGAAACCTCCTTGGAGTGAGTATGAAGGGGTAAGCACTTAACATTGGTTGATATACTATTTTAATACGTGTACCTGCACTCAGTTAGTCAATCGAACTGTGAAGAATTGACTATGTATGTAAAGTCGTTCTGCTGGCTTCTTGTTAACCTGATATGTTTCTCTCACAGGTTTCATTTAGATTTCCATTGTACATTACTACCGTCACTTCTACTGTGGACAGCACCTTTGTCCTGTTAGTGGATAGAAATTTAATCTTAGCTAAGATGTGCAGTATTTTTTTCCAAATTCGAGCTTCCTTTCAGGTTCCTGGTGTAATGTTTGAAGCATGATATAGATTTGTCATATTTTAGGATCTCCTTTTCTACATCTTGCGAGGTTGCATAAAAAATGACTTGTGTATTTTAATTGACTTGAGTATTCTATCTGGAGTCCCTAATTTGCTTATATTCAACATCCCAGTCCCCCTATGTTGTCCCTCTTTGTCATTCTTTTTCGTTTACCTGTGATTTGCTATCCTATCTCGTTTTTTTTGTAGGTGAGTCACTTCATGTAGATAACTTTATCTCATTCACGAATTTGTATTTTTTTTCTTGGATGTCCTTTTACAGCTAGTAACATACTTCGAAGAAGCAATGATCAAATCTTTTACTATCCCTAGTT